>PVKM010000291.1:0-119920 GCA_004027735.1 Carollia perspicillata | reverse complement strand
GATCCCAGCCCCAGGCCAGACTGCACAGCCCAGGGTTTCAGCATTGGGAAGATAGATCCCCATTACCTCTGGCTACAAAAACCAGAGGGTTTGGGGCAAGGGAAGAAACTGCCTGATTTTCACTGCTTAAATGGCCAGCATGGTTTTAGAATGTATGCAAACTCACCCACTCTGAGATTCACCACCGGGGCAACAGCTGGATGGGTACCAGTCACACATGGGAAGGAGGCAAAGTGACTGAAAACAGGGTGAGCACCTGGCAAACTGCCAGAATCCAGGTGGTGGCATTGTCCCCGCTCAGGGACCTCAGCATACAGCCACAACGTGGTGAAGTGGTTGCCCCTCCCTGGCAATTACCTAAGTCTCCACCCCACCCAGTTTGCAGGTGCCTTTTCTACATGGGACATACTACCAAGACAGGGAGTAAAAGCAACTCTACCTAACATACGGAAGTAAGCACAGGGAGGATGCTAAATTGAGGAGAGTGCTAAATTAAAGAAATATGGCCCAAATGAAAGAACAGAACAAAACCCCAGAAAAAGAACTAAGCTAAATGGAAATAGCCGACCTATCAGATGCAGAGTTCAAAACACTGGTGATTAGGGTGCTCAGAGAACTCCTTGAGTATAGCAAAACAATAAAGGAAGAAATGCAGATCACACTAAGTGAAATAAAGAATAACCCACAGGAAACCAACAGAGAAGGGAAGGAAGCTGGGATTCAAACCAACAAGATAAACAATCAACCAGAACAAACAGAAAATAAGAATTTTTTAAAATGAGGATAGGTTGAGGATCTTCTAGGACATCTCCAAACTTGCCAACATCTGAATTCATAAGGATGCCAGAAAGAGGAAGAGCAAGAAATTGAAAACTTATTTGAAAAAAATAATGAGAGAAAACTTCCCTGTTTGGTAAACGAAATAGGCATTCGAGTCCAGGAAGCACAGAATCCCAAAGAAGATGGATGTCAAGAGGCCCACTCCAAGACAAATTATAATTAAAATGCCAAAGGTTAAAGATAAAGAGAGAATCTTAAAAGCAGCAAGAGAAAATCAGAGAGTGACCTACAAAGGAGTTCCCATAAGAATATTAGCAGATTTCTCAAAAGAAAACTTACAGGCAGGAAAGGACTGGAAAGAATTATTCCAACTGATGAAAAGCAAGGACCTACAACCTAGATGACTCTATCCAGCAAAGTTATCATTTAGAATGGAAGGGCAGATAAAGTGCTTCCCAGAGAAGGTAAATCCAAAGGAGTTCATCACCACCAAGCCATTATTACAGGAAATGTTAAAGGGATTTGTTTAAGAAAAAGAAGATCAAAACCATGAACATTAAAAAGCAACAAACTCCCAATGATCAACAATTGAATTAAAAAAAAAAAAACTAAGCAAACAACCAGAACAGGAGCAGAATCATAGATATGGATATCATTTGAAGGGTTATCTGCCGGGAGGGAGAAGAGAGTGAATGGGAAAATGGTCCAGGGATTAAGAAGTATAATTGGTAGGAACAAAATAGACCAGGTAGATGTGAAGAATAGCATAAAAAATGGAGAAGCCAAAGAACTTACATGCAAGACCCAAGGACACGAACTAAGGGGGGAATTGCTTCAGGGAGGGGGAGTACTGGGCATACAGGGGCAAAGGGGGAAAAACTGTGATAGCTTAATCAATAAAATATACTTTAAAAAACACTCAGCAGACTAAGAATAGAAGGCATATCCTCAACCCGATAAAGGGCCACTATGAAAACTGTACTACTAACGTCATGCTTAATGATTAAAGATGAAAATGTCCCCCCAACAGTGAGGAAACGGGCAAGGGTATATAATCCTGCATTTCTAGTCAACATAGTACTGGAGGTTTTAGCTAGTCCAACCAGGCCAGAAAAAGAAATAAAAGACATCTAGATTAGAAATGAAGAAATGAAGTTGTCTTTATTCACAGATCAAATGATCATCTATAAAGAAACTCCTGTGAGATCTATATAGCTATATAGTTACTAGAGTTAATAAGTAAGTTTAACAAGATTGAAAGATACAACATCAATATACTAGCAACAAACTACTGGAAATTGAAATGACCTCTATCTTGACTTTCTCCTATTTAGTCTCTTAAATTACTCTAAGATTTCTCATATACCGTATTTAGTTGTGTATAACATGCACCCATGTTTTTGTGCACATTGTACACAGGATTATTATACCCATGGTAAGTAATCATTATATGTATGTATAATGCACATCCTTATTTTTCCCTAAAAATTTTTGCAAAACATGTGCATTATACATGGCAAAATACACAGCAAAATAGTATGTAACTCTAAGAGTATTTAGAAGCAAATAAAGTTACAGCTAATGTCTGAGAGAAAATTAAATTTCCAATTGCAAAGCCCAATTTGGGCCACTAGGTGGCCATAAAACACTAGCTATGATATTATCAACGACAAGAAACAATTTTAAGCAATGCTCCAAATTTCACATGTACTTGCATAATTTTTAATTTCTCCATTCTTAAATTGGGAGGAAGGAGATAAAGAGAACTGAGCGTGAGAACTCTTCCTCTTAGCGCCCAGTGTCCCTTGGTCAGAAGAGAGAGTATTTTGAGTTTCTCCATCACGTGGCTGCACACCCAGACAAGAAGCTGGCAAAGGCTGTGTTCTACGAGGGGCACTGCTTGCCTAACCTGGGGGCCCTCCATTGCTTCCTAACAGTAGGGGAGAGATTCTTTAATTCCAGCCTCCCTCTGGCTGGCTTCCGTGGGTAACAGTAATGCTGTGGTCCCACACGATACGATGCAGACATCAGCTACTCATCTGAGCAGCCCGTGCCAGTTCAAAGGCCTAAGTGCCTAGGGGCCAGTGCTGGAATTTGCAAATACAACATATTTTTAGTCTCTGTATCTGAGGATCTTAAATATTCAGAATTAAAATACAGAGTCATCTACTGTAGTTAAAGTTCTTGAATATTGTCTCCCCAAGATGACTGCCACTCTTCATGAGTGTGATTGACCAGCTGCATGCCTTTAGGTCGGTGCTGACAGTTCTCTAGGATTTAGATTTTGTCTGTAAAATGGCAGACATACACCTGAAGACCTCAGGATTCTCCATCAAGAAGATAGAAAAGACTTTAGTGGACGCTGGAGAGTTCTAGTCACAGATCTGAAGAGGAAAGAGAGTGAATTCTGCACTTTCAGACTCAATGTGCTAGTGCCCCAGAACAGAGGTCCCGGTAGTTGGGTGGATTGGGCTTTGGGATTATGGAAGGGAGGCTTCAAAATCAGAGTGGAACTCAAGGACCCTTTACAGAAGAGGTTAGACTTGGTCTGATAAATTTTGCTGAGCTATTAATTTATGTTTTCTGCCTAAATTTTCTATTTTCCTTATACCCATTTCAGACTGCCAACTCTACCTCCTTGCCCCAGGGTAGGACTGTAGCAGGGTAGTTTGTATTCAGACCTACTCACCTGGGAGATTGTATGGAGGAAACAGAGGGAAATGGTGATGAAGGAACTCAAGAGTCAGAAAATTTTAGCTTCAGGTAATAGTTAATAAGCTTAGTAGTTAATGCATATAAAAAGCTATTGTTTCAGGAACTACAGGTACAGCCCACGCTGACTCCAGGAGACCGCAAGCAACTGACCTTTGTTCTCCAGAAGAGACCATAATCAAGGTGGTACCCAAGCCATTGTGTTCCAGGGAGAGACAGTCTGCCGCCCAGGACACAGATAAAGAAAATGACCCATCAGTGATGAAAGGATGTTAGGGAGATTGGCGGACCGCAGCTCTTATCTCAGTAACCTCTTTCCTGAATTCCAATCCCCTTACCTACACTTTTCTTTTCCTTATAAAAAGGGTCAGTGTAAATGAAATTTGAGACGGTCTGTTAGAGTACATACCCACCATCTTCTCAGATCACCAGCCATCTGAACAAAGCACCATAGAGACTGAATCCTTGTCTGTGCTTTTCGGGTCTTGTAGGTGACAGGCAGCACCAACACCGGCCTTTCCAGTTTCAGTAGTAGTAAGAGGGGATTGAGGTTGTAGGTCTTATCTGGATAAGAGTCCTCCAGGTGTTACAGAAACAACCACCCACTCAGGGTCTTTTGTCCTGTGGTTCTTCTTGACTCATTTGACGGTAGGAGTTGCGGCTCTCAATGCCCGAGTTTGGTAAAAAAGGAAAGGAACTAATTAAAAGTTATACAGATTTAGAAAAATGGCTGAATTCTACCATTAAATCTCACTCCCTTTAGAAATGAAGACACATCCACAAACACCCAGTCCTTCTCTCCCTCCTTTGCCCCATCAGGCCAGTCTCAGAACATACGGGTCAGAAGTACCACCTTCCAGAAGGAAAAAACAGAAGTCCACACCTCACTTCTCCTGGTTCCTCCCAGTAATCTCTGCTTGGCTGGGCAGGTCTCCCGTGGTTCCCAGCATCTTCAGCTGTGTCCCCATCATCCCCAGTTCTTAATCCAAAACCATGTGACACCTCCTCATGGCCCACCAACAAGAGTCCTTTCACCCCTCATACCCATCCACCATGGCAGCCTACCTTCTTTTGTTTTTTTTCTTCAAAGATTTATTTCTTTATTTTTAGAGGGGAAGGGAAGGAGATAGATAGAGGGGAAGAAACATCAATGTGTGGTTGCCTCATGAATGCCCCTTCTTGGGACCTGACCTAACCTGGCACCCAGGCATGTGCCCTGACTGGGAATCAAACCAATGACCCTTTGGTTCAGAGGCCTGCACTCAGTCCACTGTGCCACACCAGCCAGGGCTCCACCTTGTTGTTTAAATCCCAGTTTGGGACCTCCTCCACAACCCCATTTCCAGCTTCTCCCACAACTGGCTACACCTGCTAGCACTCCCGTATTCTCTGCCTTTCTTGGCTACCATAGTCCATGAAAGTGTGGCCCCATGGCATGAGTGAACCATCTCCAAGCTCTCACACAGGCACGGGGGGGGGGTGGTGAGAGGAGCTGCCTCCCAGTTACATCATGGGTCAAAGTTATGCCCATCCCCCTGGCTCTTTGCAGGCAATGAAGCTAGCTTGTTGTTATTGATATACAAAATAACTCTCAATCCCTGTGCTGCTGCTTTTCCCAGTCCCCCCAGCTAAGCTTGTGGGGGAAGGGAGCCTGGGGCCTCTCAGGCTGCACCCACTCTGAACCTCATTCCACACCCATTACACAGGCTGGAAGGAGAGACTGGAAGGCAGTGGGTGGGATTCTCAGAAGTGCACCCAAATGTGTGCTGGCATTGCTGGTGGGGTGGGGGTAGAAAATTCTCTGACACAAGGGCACACAAAGTAGAGCGGAGGCAGAGAGGGTTGTAGCCTCAGACATGCAGCAAATATAGGTAAATACCCCCAAATACACAGTGAATACGATGTGTGCAGGTCTTCGCCAATGCTGTGCTGTCTGCCTGGACAGGTCTTCCCTTCTGTCCACCTCTGTCCTTCTGCGACCCCAACAGAGGAGAGAAAAACCAGAACTAAGTCTGAACTTCACTGAAACAAAGAGCAGGCGGGTTTTTAAGACTGAGACGAGCTGCGAAAAAGTACTGAAGGATACTGGAAGGAGGTTAATCTATAGGCGGTGTCCAGCACTCTGAGTTATTCTCGAGTTTGTAAAACTTTTTTCTCTGTGATTAGGCCACCTGTGATTGCTAAGTGGCTCTGGGAAAGTAAGATTCTCTGGTACCGTCCTTCAGAGACTGGGAGATAGGGGTGCTGTTTCCCTTGATGATTGCGTTTCAAATGGATGGCTCCTAGGTCCTGGAGAAAGACAGTCTTGGGTTGTAAAACTGGCAATGGTCTTTTAAGAAGATTTACAGCTCAAAAGGGGAAGAGATAGAATTTACAATGACAGGTTTTCTAACATAAATTCTCTAAGAAAAGTGACACCAGGGGCCTAGAGTCAGAAGCAAGACTTTCTGAAGTTTAGTCAAGCTGAGGAGAAGCTTAAGGCCATCTTAGTTACTATTTATCTTTAAACTCCATTTTTGTCACTGTTTAATGTGACGCATTTCCTCATTTTCTTTCCTCCATCCCCATTTATTTTTCACTCGAATGTCTAAAGAAATTCTGATTCTCGTTCATTCAGCCATTACCAGTGTATGGAATTGGACTGCAAATACTGATTCCTATGCCTGAGGTATTTGAGGCAGGGACAACACAGGCATTTTTTTTGCTCCATTGCACTTCACAGACATTGTGGGTTGTGTTTCTTGTTTGTTTGTTTGTTTGTTTGGTTACAAATTAAAGGTTTGTGACAACCCTGTATCAAGCAAGTCCAGTGGCACCATTTTTCCAACAGGATTTGTTCACTTCATGTCTCTGGGTCATCTTAGTAGTTTTTTCAGTATTTCAGATTTTTTCATTATTACTGTATTTGTAACGGCAATTTGGGATCAGCCAGTAGCCATCGGCATTGTGGCAGGACCCTCACCAGCATAAAGATTACCGCTTGCTGAAGGGTCACGTAACAGTTAGCTTTTTTTTAGCAATAAAATGTTTTTTTAATTAAGGCATGTACATTTTAATGCTATTGCACACCTAATAGACTACATGTTACAATTGTCTATACAGTCTATCATTACATTACAGTACAGTGTAAACATAACTTTTATATGCACTAGGAAACCAAAAAATTCATGTGACTCATTTTATTGTGATATTCACTTTATTGCAGTAGTCTGAAACTGAACCCTGTATATCTCCAAAGTATGACCAGTAGTTTATTCTTTCCATTAGTACAATGATGATTATATGATTTTGTTACCAGACATGCCCCAGCCCCAAGTGGGTCTGCCTCGGGCCAGCTGTAGTGTGTGGGTTCTTGACTTCATGTAGATACTTTTATTGAAGCTGGGGACAGGTAAACAAGGAAATCTTAGCATAGAAGAAGCAACAAGGGAGTCCAGGCTGAGCTGCCTTAGCTCACTGGGAAGTCAGGAAACCAGAAAAGCCAGTGTTCTTGCTGCCTGTCACCTACCAGACCCAATGGGCAGAGGCAGGGATAGAGTCTCTATGGGTGTTTTATTCAGATGGTTGGCGATCTGAGTAGATGGAGGGTTTGTGGGTTTGTTCTTAAATTCCATTTTCAACCAACTCTTTTTATAAGGAGAAGAAAAGTGTAGGTAAGGGGATTGGAATTCAGGGGAAAAGTTAATCAGATAAAACGCTGTAGCATTCTTCCATCTGTGTCCTGGGCAGTGAGTGTCTCACCCTGGAGCACAGCGGCTCAGATACCATCCTGATGGCTTGAGACCTCCTGAGGCACAAAGGTGGGGCTGCTTATGGTCCCCTGGAGTCAAGGCAGGTCATACATACCTTTTTACAGGCATCAATTGTTAGCTTGTTACATATTACCAGAAACTAAAATTTTTCCGACATTTGAGCCCCCATCAGTCAGAGAAAAAGGGGTTTAGGGACAGGTCAGGGGATTAGCCTGGGACAAGCTGCCAGCTGCCCATCGCCTAAGAGTTTTAGAAGATGTGGTGCCTGTGAAGGGAGAAGGGAGGGGGAGAAGAAAGGAAAGGAAATAGTGTAGGCTGCTTCCCAGAAGGAGAGCATAGGCATGTTGGGTCTTTTGTCTTGAAGCTTTTATCTTTTTTTTTTAAGGGTGGGAATCTTAGGGGAGGTCTCAAAGGAGGGTTTCAGCAGAATATTCATCAGTTCTCCATGTGTGTCATTTTAGGGTCGTGGTCTCCTCTGATTGGTTAGTGACAGGGCAGGGGGCCTTAAGTCATTGCAATTAGTTCTGGTGTCACCCACCTGGTTTTTGTTGTGTTCTGGGCCTGGGGCTGAAATGCAACTGAGGCCCAGATGTCATCTCCAGGAAGGAAAGGCCAGGGGACAAAAGCTTACCCTGGGGAGGTGGAGGGGTGAGGTCCTTATTTTCCCGGTTTTGCAACTGCAGGCCTTCTGCCTTGGTGACCATCCACACCTGGCTATAAATTGCCCATCACTGTGTTCATCTGTCTGCCTCAGTCTCCCTATTCCACTTGCCAAGGAATTTTCCTAGCTTCTCTCCATCCTGTCTCAGTTTGGAAAGCAGAATAAACATTTGTTAAACTGAACTAAATGTTACCTACCCACACAGGCTATTCTGACTATTTTCACTGATTTGACCTTTCTATCAAACTGACTGTCATCAATGCACTTATTTTTGCTCCGTCCGCTCACCACATACAACTTGTTCTATTTCTTTATTTGTTTGTTATCTGAATATTTTGCATGGGTCCTTCAGTTAAGTGACTGGAATTCTATTGTGACACACTACCACTCAATTTGAGTCCAGTTCAAAGACTGGATAATTTTTAGCCAAATTCTAAATTTGGCCCGTAACTTTTCTACTTTCTCTATTAACAACACTAAAGAAAGGTAAAACCAAGGAAGAACCTTCATGGGTACTTTGATGGTGGCTTTTGGAAAAGGTATTTGAGTAACAAGACGGTTCCCAATTTCCCATCAGCCAAAAAAAAAAAAATGCCCCTGAAATGGCGCATCTATCAGTGATTCTGTGTAAGCTGAGACTTTGTCTTTATTTTGTTCTTAGAGTGTCTGATTCCATGATTTTTTTTACTGTTGTTCAAGTACAGTTGCCTCCATTTTCCCCCACCACTGCCTTCTGCCACACCCATCCCCACCTCCCACCCTGGATCTTACCCTCCTTTGGCTTTGTTCACGGGTCCTTTAAACATGTTCCTTCTTTATACAATGAAGGGAAGCTTTGAAGACATGACTTACAGTGATTTTAAATTCCCTTTTCAAATGACTCCCTAGTAAGAGGAAGCATCATTCTTTTGGTCTGAATTATCCAGAACTAGTGTCTGGTTTGATTAAATCCACCAGACAATTCCCAATCAGCTCTTAACAGTAATAGTATTTAGCCCTCCGGACGCCTGAAAATGCTATGCCGATGTTCTTTTTTCTTACGGTGTTGTTGATCAGACACAGACTAACTATTACTACCTTGGATTTCAATTGGCTCACACATGCAAAAAATATGAAATACTATATGGTTGTTATTTTTACATCAACCAAGGGCTTCATTCTACTCCTAAAACTTGATTTAAGCAATTGTGGGCCAACAGTTCCCGCTCATCAATAGAGCAACATTTGTGCACAGTTCCAGTATGTTAGCAAGTGGATCCCATGCACACGAAAGCGTTAATGTGTTTCTGAAAATTCTTAGCTGCCAATTCTCAGAAAGTTGATTATGTCCAGGCCACCAGATGATAATTAAATAATATAATGTACAAGCTTAGTGATAAAGTGCATCCAAATTTATCATTCTCTGTCTAAAACATAAGGATGATTGCTAAGTACCAAGAGAATGGATGGGGCCTTTTGAAATCCACCATAGCTCTTAAAATATGGGTCACTGTTTTGCAAATACCTCTCCCCCACATCTCTCCATTATTCTACCGCCTCATTTCTCTCAATTGCAGTGTATTTTCAATATAATTGTTTACTTGTTCACATGAAGATCAATGTAATATATATGTTGGGTTGAAAACCATCATATCAGAAATATATATGAGAAGACGGATGGTTTCCCATGATGTCTAAGATGGTTTTTCAGTACATTTTAAGTTTGAGACTCTGGTGTCATATTTGTAAGAGGCATGTTATTTATACTGGATTTAAAAACATTCTCTCCTAAATACCTGTGGCATAGGGAAGAGAAAACACAGGGTACACGTTTAGATGTTAAAAACCCCTCTGCTCTTATGCAGCAGAGACACAGGATTACTTTGGTGTGACATTGGACTCTGCTGCCAGTCAAGCACGGCCTCTAATCCATTCTAGTAAGTCTGGCTCATGGTGTCTCATGTCTTTGGATGTCCTTCATGTGTAAGATTTTTGTTTATACACATAGAGGTTTGAAATGAAGTCATTAATACATTTCTAGTTCTCTCCTGAAAAAGGTCATGTCTCTACAAGGCCATTGAATCGATTGATTGGATTAGTTTTGCATTAAATTCAATTAGTTAAGACAGTTCAAAGTGTCACTATTAACCATTTCTCAACTCGTGTATCTGCTGCAAAGGAAAATAATAATCTAACAATGATAATCTGATAGAATTGAATACAATTAATATCAATTATGAAATAATTGTCTTATAATAAAAATATCTTCCGTGTAAACAAAGTCCCTCTCCACAGATAAGGGAGCTAGGAGATGTTAATTTTCTTTAAATCTGATTCTAGACAGATATATGAGCAAATGATTCCTCCTTGTAGCTGTGCAATCTTGCAAAGTTATTTCAGGTCATCTGACCCATATTCATCGATGCTCTCATCTATAAAATGGGAATGAGACCACCTGCTTTTTAAGGTTGATATGAGAATTAAATAAGATACTATATAAAACACTTAAGAAAATGGTTGGTCCATAGTACATTCTTAGTAAATACCAGCTAGTATTAATGTTGTTATAAATTACGGGGAATAAAGGCATGGAAAGATCAGTGAAGTGTTCTTGCCCAGTGCCTACTGAAGAACTGTGAGAACCAGGATACCAAGAAGGACTCATGGTTCCCTTAATTCTCACGTTGGATGTGAGTAATGATGTCCTTTCTTCTTCCTTCCCCAGGCATTTCCCTTGACTTTCCTCTTCTTGGAGAGGCTCACAGAGGTATTCGAACTTCCAAACCCCACTCTTATCTCTTTATTAACTACAGATCTCTAGGCCCCGGCCTGCTGTTCTCTCCTCTTGGTAACTGCCATTACCCATTTTGTCCCTGAATGTTTTGTTCCTTCCATGTGCTGGAGTGGGGGTATGGCACCCCACCTCCTTCCTTCATTTCTGGCCTGAAAGTATGAGACCCCTGCAATGACATACAGACATAAGAAGTAGCACAATTGTGGAGAGGGGTGTAGGTTAATATGGCTTTCACTGAAGCATAGATGAACGGGAAGGAGCTGGAGGAGGGAGAAACGGTCAGATCACGAAGGGCCGGTAAGGTTCTGCTGAGAAGCTGAATCTTATCTTGAGGTCAGGAGGGAGTCAAGGAGGTACAATTTAAGCTGGGAGGGACCTGATCATATTTTCACATTATAATGAGGACTCAAGCTACATACAGCACTGAGAATGAGTTGGGAGGCCATATCATTTGGGAGAAACTATAGGAGCCTCTATAGAAGCTGTGTAATGGGGATAGAGAAAAGGGACCAATATAAGAAAATATTGAGGAGGCAGATTCACCAAGGCATGGTGGCTCATAGGAGGCGGGAAATGAAGGGCAGCAGAAGTCAAGGACTCGAGGGTTCCTGGCTTGGTAGCCTAAGTGAATAGTGGATATAAGAAGAGGAGCCAGTTAAGGAGAAAGAGAATAAATTAAATTTGAGATGTTTTACATATTCAAGTGAAAATGTGAAGCCATCCAATGGGCAGCTAGAAATGTAGGTCTAGAAGGCAATGCTTATGAGCTGCAGATTTAAATGTGGCAGTTATTAGTACGTGCAGATAGCTGAGAGTCATGTAGAAAGGGAACAGAAGGAAATAGAAGACAGGGTCCTGGGAAACGCCGACGTGAGGGGAAAGGCAAAGCAGAGAGAGAACTGGAAACCAAGACGAAATGTTCTCAAGCCATGGGATGAGATGATTTTAGGAAAGAAAGAATGGTCATCCGTGCTGAAAAGAATGGTTCTCATTTTGTCCAGAAACTTCAACAGCTGTAGAAAATTCTCAAAGGTTGTAGAGTAGTATATTGTGGCGGCTCACCTGTTTAATGTTTTATTCGGTTCAATACCCATTTATTAGAGCACTTTTCTATTCCTTACAGCATGGTTGAGAAAAATATAATCTAGATATAGTTTCAGTGCTCAAGAAGCTTGAGGTTGAAGAGCAAACCCTGACGTCAAATATAAAAAAGGACCAGAAAGATTTATGTAAGAAAAATCAGATATATTGGACTGAATTCTTCAATTTTCATTTCAGTATTTATGCTTTTTTAGATGGAAGACTTACCTCTGGTATGTCAAAAATATGCTCCCAAAATGGAAAGATTAGTTAAACAATTAGACACTCCAATACAAAGCAAAAATAAAACCAGTTACTTTGGAGTCATAGAGACAGAGTCATAACATATACGGATTCGGGATTGTGCCACAGTTTGATTTGTCATTTCATTGTATAGTAGCAGAACTTGTGAACATTTAAATGCTTCCTAATTATGTCTATTATAAAATTAAATATCATTGTTCTAATTTTTAAAGGGTCTTTCAAAAATTCTATACATCAATCTGTTTCTGCAGGGCCTATTATATTATCACATTTATACATTTTACATAGAAGAGCACTCAAAGAGAAATCAGAGAACCTCATCATTAACTCAATTACCTTTGAAGAAGCTGCTGAGAACATTTATCAATTATTCATGTATTAGAAAAGGAAGGTAGAATCAGGAATTGGAAACCTGGGCTTTCAGTCTCAACTCGCTTACTATCTGGGTAACTCTGGGCAATTTACTCAGCTGCTCTGAATGTGTGTTCTTATCTGTAAATTGGTAATAACACAGTTGTTGTGAGGCTATAATAAGAAGTAAAAAGCACTATATCTAATAAATATATGAAATTTCTTTGAAAACCATAAAGTCTGTACAAATATTTTTCATATTATTGTTTCTCTGAGAGAGACATTAATGTGAGAAAAAATTTCAAATATGAACTCCCACTTGAGGTTTATAACTGCATATTTTCTTCACTTTCAATGGTGTATAAAATTATGGCCAAGTTTTAGATGGACTCACCAAATAACTAATCCCTGTCAGTAGTAACAGAATAGAAATAGCCAGTTAGGGCATTTAGCTGATTGTAATTTTCAGACATCACTCCTTGGCTCTTGACTATTACTTTCATGATAGAGTAAAGAACTTAATTAATATCCAAATAAATCAGTTTTATAAATGAAATTTTAGAATTTTCAAAATAATTTTATATATAAGAATATGTACAAATACAGGAATATATGAAATATATGATGTCTCAGATATGTATGTCTATATATAGAGATATAGACATAGATAGAATATATTCATATAGCATAGTTGCATCAATTTCATTAATCTTTTAACCAAATCTTTTGATTTAACAAAAACAAAAACTGAAGGAAGTAAGATATAAATGAGAGAATAACACTGAATAATTTTAAATATGGAGCAACATATTTATCACAGAATCACTGAATGTTAGAGAAAGAAGGAATCTTAGATGTATACAGTGTGGGGCAAAAATAAGTTTACAGCCCTGGCCAGTGTGGCTCAGTGGATTGAGCTCAGGCCTACAAACCAAAAGGTCACCAGTTCAATTCCCAGTCAGGGCACATGCCTGGGTTGCGGGCCAGGTCCCCAGTTTGGGGTACATGAGAGGTAACCACATATTGATGTTTCTCTCCCTCTCTTTCTCCTTCCTTCCCCTCTCTCTAAGAAATAAATAAATAAAATCTTCTTTAAAAAGTTTACAGTTGTAAGTATGCCAAAAAACTTATTCTCGTATTATTATTTATTAATTATTATATTATTTTCCACACAAACAACTGTACACCACTCTTGCCCTACCTTGTATTGATGCCCACCACCAGATTCCTTAGTAGTGATTTTTCTGGCCTCTGCTGGCACACAGAATAGGAGAATAAATATTCTACACGATAACCCATTTTAAAATTTTTTTCTTCTCCATTTTAAACAAAAGTAATTTGAAAAAATTCTTTATCCTATTGACATGAAATATCGCCTCAATGTTTCTTTCAGTCTTTGTAGATATAGACAATATTTTATGGGACAGGAGTATCACTCATTCGTTCATTGAACATTTATTGTCAGTTGCAGGCTTCACACAAGCAGACCCCACTCACAAGCCAAGTGCGGCCAAGTTTGAGGTATGCACAACTCAGTCATAATTGCTGTCTTTCAACACCAAACCCCCAGATTCACAGGAAAACCTCTTCCTCTACAACAAATCTAATAGGCTCTCCTAAAATTCTTCCCTGAGTGAATTTTGCCGTTGAGTAATTACCACATTTTCCTGTTCCTTCCCCAAAGGGTACCAGGCAACAAAGCAATTCCTGCTCATTCTCCAGGAAATGTCCTTTAGCTGTAAATATACACAACACATTGTGATACTTTTCCTTGTCCCCCAAAACACAGTGCTCTGAAAATTTAACAAGCATGTGTTCTGTTTGCTTTCAGGCAGTGTGACCAGAAGACTAACTAATGGATCCCAAGTTCCCCCAACCAGCAGTAAAAATCTACGCTTTTAGGAAGGTGGCAGGGAGAACTCAAGAGCAGAGGGAAGAGAAGGGAGATGCTGACTTCCAGCAGACACCAGTTCCGCACAAACCAGCCATGGGACGCTTTCCACCCCAACCTCCTCTTCTAATAAGATATCTTTACAGTTCCTTACAGTTTTAAAAATATATAATTTCAACTCTTATTTGAATAAAAGCAAATAAATTTGGAAAAAATAAAATGCCATTTTAATATTCCAAGGTGTGACAAAGCTTATTTTAGACTCTTTTAGATTGTAAATGTCTTAGAAGAGATTCTGGACACAAATTCAAACGACGTATTGCTGAAGGAGGTCATCGCGTGCATGTGACTGCTGCTCGACCCTGGAGCTGGACCCAGGCACCCGAGGGCTCCTTCCCGCCTCCCCTGTCCCTGGAATGGACACTCTGCCCACCCTCCCCACAGGCTGCGCCATTTTCAAGGATGCAGTCTTAAGAGAGCAATGTGTTGTTGAGAGCATCTGGATGGTACATGACAGAACCCAGCTCAGGTCTCTTTATAAATTTTCAGATTCTGGCAGGCAGGTGCAGAGATTTCTTCTTGAGGCTGCCCAAGTCAACCCTCGTACGTTCCTTGCTTATTAAACCTGCCGTTTACCAGTCTGGAGTCATCTGCTTCTTTCTTCAGTCTCTCCTTGCCCTCTGTGTATGGGAGCCAGTTTACAAACTAACAAATATATATTATTTTCTTATTAAGATTTCAAGTATTTCAATGTATATGATCCATTATTGCAATATACAAGAGGTTGGTGATATATGTACAAATTTATTTCCCAGTCAATTTAGAATTGTGATTTCTTTATTTATTAGCATACCTATCCTGTTTTATTACCCTGAGGTTTTCAATTACTTTGAGACCATAAGAAAAGCTAGAGGAAATCTGGGAAAATGAGACAAACATTTGGAATATACATGATAGTTGAATTAAAACTTTCCATCATATCTTTTATGATTACTTATCATTCTAAAAGAAGAGAAAAATATACTAAACATTCTCTTCAGTCTTGAATGAAATAGCACATCTGTAGGAAAATAAATAAGCAGATTTCCCTTCAGAATCTCCACACTTGAGCAGGTAAGTTCTCATATAACCAATAATAATTCTCTGATATGAAGGACTAGAGTGCTCTCTCATCTCCATTTTGGGGGATGATCATGTAATTCTCTGAGATTTCCAGTTCTTACTCTTTTGTTACAAGTTGTTAGTTTTTCCTCTAACAAAACACTTTGAAGTTTTCATCTGCCAACCAAGGGCCAGCAGAGCTGTGCCCGTCTGCCCACCGGTCAGCAGAACACACGGCCACGCACCGACTAAAACAAGGTTTTTCTGTGGAACGGGGCTAATTTCCCAAAGTGCAGTGACACGTTCTCCTCCGCTCCCTCCCCCAACCACACCCTCTCTGGACTGAATTCACAAGAAGAACATTGCTCCACAACTGCACACGGCACAGTTCTCAGCGGAAGGGACTTGGGCACTTGCGGAAACAGCACTGAAGCAGGTGCATATAACTTCGCCTGTCCCAGTGACCTGGGGAACCCTCATGTCATCTTAGTTTCCACAAGGCTGAGCTGAATGGTTAGTGAAGCACCCCATGGCTCATTCACATGTGACTGACTGTACACCCCATTTATTCAACTTCTGGCGGTTCTCCCTAAAAAGGCCCTCTATTTTTACATTTAACTTAACTTCCAAAAATGATCAGACGATAAATCTGACTTTCTTCATTTAAAGTAGAATTCTATGAGATTTAACATATTAGATTCTGGTAACCAACACAGTCAAGAAACTGCATTATCCCATTACCCTCCACACTCCCCTGAGCTATCTCTTTATAGTCATACTCCCTTCCCCTGACAACCACTGGCCTGGTTTCTATCACTAAAATGTTTTCTTTTTGACAATTTCAAGTAATATAATTTATAACCTTTTGAGACTGGCTTTTCTTACCCAGCATGCCTTTAAAATTTATCCAAGTTGTTTAGTATGTCAATAGTTTGTTCCTTTTTACCACGTAGTAGTATTCCATTTTATCGATGCACCAAGGTTTGTTTGTGTCTTTGCTCATTAAAGGACTTCAAACAATTTCCAGTTATTTGTTATTACAAACAAATACACTTGTACAGACTTTTTGTGCGAACATATGTTTTCATTTCTCTAGAGAAGGGTTGCTGAGTCAGTGGTAAAACTATGTTTAACTTTACACAAAATTGTTTTCCAGAGTGGCTGTACCATTTTGCACTCATACCACCACTATATGGAAGTCCTACTTCCTTGTCAGCACATGGTGTTGTCAGTATTTTTAATTTTAGCCATTCTGACAGATGTGCAATTATATCTGATTGTGGTTTTGTATTTGCAATGGAAAATGATGTTGAGCATCTTTTCATGTGCTTATTTGCCATCTTTGTATCCTCTTTGGTAAAGGTTTTATTCAAGTCTTTTGTCCATTTTTAATTGGGTTGGTTTTTTTTATTGTTGAGTTTTGATAGTTTTTAAAATATATTCTGGATATATGCCTTTTGTTAGAAACATAGTTTACAAATATTTTCTCCAAGTCTGTAGCTTGTCCCTTTATTTTCTTTGTAATTTCTGAAGAAGAGCAAAGGTTTTTAGTTCTATGGGGTCCAAATTACCTTTTTTTTTCCTTTATAGATCATAGACCCTACTTTGGTGCCATTTTAAAGCACTCTGTACCTAACCCAAAGTTGTAATATCTTTCCTTAAGAAAATAATTTTAGAGAGAGAAGATGCTATATGCATAAGGACATTCCTCATAGCACTATCAGTGAATCATGAAATCTTGGGTATAGTATTATGTTGCTACCATCTAACAATGATTACATAAATTATGACCCTGTCATCCTATGGCCATTAAAAACATTCATGAAAAGTACATAATAATTTCACAGGGAAAGAATTATGGCTTAAGCTAAAGTAAAATAGAAATGATACATGCTATGTGCCCACAATTACAGCAAAGCAAAACAAAACAAGCCAAACACTGCATAGAAAAAGATAGGAAGGAAATATACTAAAATGAATAATATTTTTTAAAGGATAGGCTACAGTGATTCTGGGAAACTTTCACACTTTCTACATTTCCTTAATTTCTTTAAGAAGTTCGATGAGATAAACTAAAAAACAAACAAAATTTTATTTATAAAATAATCCACTCAACTTTCTGTCTCTGGCATGAGACTGTTCTATATTGAATTTGACTGCTCTGTCCTGGAGGGTAGGCCAGCTGGCCAGGGGGATAGGGGTGTGAAGAGAAAGGCCATCCTGCCCTGGCTAGGGCGAAGCGGCCCCAGAGTAGGGGCAAGGGGATGTGGGGGGAGTGTGAAAGCAGAAATAACACTTCGTAACACATGGGGACTGGTCACAGCCTACACACCAGCAAACTATTCTTGTCTTTTTCTCATGCCCATTGCCTCAGTCTACTACAAGCTAAGAGCTCTGGAAACAGTCTAGATCTTTGTATAGATCATGTTCGTTCAGGCCCTGTTGAGGTCATCCTGTGTCCTGTAACACTAAGGGGACTGAGGCCCAGCCTCTGTCCTGAGGCCCTCACCAGCCAATGATTTCATCTGCCCTCCAACACAGGCAAGGCACTGGTTATGACTGCTGCTAAATAAACCCTTCTCTGAAGGAGAAATGCTGCTGTTTTCAGAATTATTTTCACTTCATATCTCCCCAAATAGCCACCCAATTTTCCTTTCTTGGCCTCCTGCCCTGAGCTATAAAACCGTGTTGTGCTTTGTTTCCTCAACATAGTTGCCCCATGTCACACCCGATGGCTCCAGAGGAGATAGGTAATCACCACATCATCCTCCAGGAGGACAGGTGAAATCCTCCTCGTGGGTGAGAAGAACCTACAGGCTTTATGGACCTATTAATCCCCATTTCCCCCTTTCAAATGGCCACCTAAACAAAGGGAAAAGCCTTTCTCCACCACACCTGACAAAGTTAATTCACTCTGAGTTCATCTTCAGATCCTTGGGACTTGCTTGAATATTTCATGTAAGAAATGCAGACGTCACCTGCAGTGTTGAGAGAGGAAACAAAGCACAAAGGCACAGAATCACGGTTCAGAGCCAATAGGTAAATGAGGCTGCCAGGATGGATTACAAAGTGAGGGGCAGACAGACCTCCCACCAGAAGAAGGTGCTCTTGGACGTGACCTGTTGCTGCCTTGTCCTTTTGACATCAGAGGGGTGCTGTGCTAATAAGAAAGGAGGGGCTCATTAGCTTTCTTTTCCATTCATGTTTGTTTTGAAAACATGACATGCCTTGCAGATTACACGATAATTATTCTGAAGGGCTGCCAAGGCTTCAGGAATAATTATCATACGATTTACAGGTTTTAGAGCCCACGGTAACAACTCTTTAAGGCTAGCAGACCTCAGTCTTTCACAACAATTACTTTATTTAAAGTATACTCTTACAATTTTAGATGGTTCCTTGAGCTCAATGAGAAGCCAAAGAAGTTAAATGAGATGTGTTCAAAGAGGCAGGGAGATTTGGGGGGTGCATAGCTCCACTGGGGTCCTAACCAGAGTGTCGGGCAAATCAAAATCTTTCCTGGGGCCATGTGAAGGCCAAGATTTAATAAAACTAACAACTGCCTGGGGACCTTCCTTTCAGTAGACATAAAGGTCCCTACGCCTTCCTTCCTCTTCGTGGAAACCTTGAAATGTGATGAAAGTCACACTGCAAGCCAGTCATTTTCACCAGGCCACTCCAATTGCTCGTGAGAATGTTTCTAACCACGACCACCCAGATGGTAAGGCCTGGGAGCTTTTTGCTGTCAGTAAGTTAAGCTTTGTCTCATCCGTCCTATCCCAAGTGAAGCTCTCTCCTCCTTTGGCCTTGAAGACACCATTCTTCACTGCTTATCATCCTACTTCTCTTTAATTTCTCCATTAATTCCTTCTACACTGGGCTGAGTTCTCTATTTGACACATAGTTGATCCCGGGTAACTTTTGCTCTAGTAATACATTGGTGGTAATCGAATACAGGCTGGGAATTGAACTGAATATATATGCATCGGTGGCTAACAAGTGCATGTGCAGCGTCAGAATAGTGGCTGGCTGAGTGCCACTCAGTCATGTATTCATCGCCCAATACCTATTTAACACCTGTTAAGTGACAGACAACAGGCTGGGCACTGGCGACACAACCAAAAAAAAAAAAAGATAGAAACAGACAGAATCTCTGCCTTCAGGGATCTACACAGAGGCCCGTAAGAGCTGTAATAGGAGCATCTGGGAGACACACAGACTCCAAGCTGGAAGGCGAGCAGCCCTCCCCAGACCCTGAGGTTGCGACCTGAGGCAGAACTCCGCTGGCTACGGAGAGCTGCGGAGAGGTTTACAGTTACGAGGAAGTGCGGTTGGGATGAGGAGGAGAGCCTGTGAGAGCACCTGGAGGCAAAAGGGAGTGGAGAGACTTTGAGGGATTGAAGGGTGAAGGCAAGGAAAGAAGCTGAGGGACAGGTTAGTTCTGTACGTTTGGGGGAATTCAGAACGTCAATTGGGTGCAAGCCGTTTGTGTTCAGGCCACTCACTTTGCTTTAAAGGGAACTGATCTAACAGAATTAAGACATACACTGGTTTAAACACAGTGAGAGGACAGAGGAGAGATCGTTTCTGGATGAGACCTGAAGGCTAAGGCTTCATAGGAAACCTTGCAAATCGTCACAATTGTTCCTGTGTAAGGCAATAGGTAGGAACAGTGTTTCCACGGTTTCGTTTCCTGTGGTGTCAGTTACCCACAGATAACCATGTTCCCAAAATATTAAATGCAAAACTCCAGAAATAAGCACTTTATAAGTTTTGAAGTGCACAGTGTTCTGAGTAGCGGGGTGAAATCTCCAGTGTACTCACGTCGGCGTGCTGCTCACACATCGGTCGCGTGCAGGAGCCATCGCAGCCATCCTGTTAGCTCACATCATCACAAGGAGGGTGACGACGGTACAATAAGATATTTTGAGAGAGACCACATTTACAACTTTCATTACAGTTTTGTTATTCTAGTTTATTATTAGTTATTGTTGTTAATCTCTTACTGTGCCTAATATGTGAATTAAACTTTATCATGGGTACGTACGTACAGGAAAAAACAGTATATACGAGGTTTGGAACTAGCCACAGCTTCAGGCACCCAGTAGGGGTCTTGGAGTGTATCACCCCTGCTCCCTAAGGGGGGACTATGGTATGTATACGGCCCCTTCCCCTGCAAGATAATTAATGAGATTCCCACAAGAGGGTGCCCTTGCAGAAGAAAGCCCTTGCTCATCTATTCACATGCTTTGTGGCCGACCTCAGCAACCTCAGAGGAAAGGACGCTCTCGGACAGGCCCTGAAAGGAAGACATCCCCTGCTGATGACAGCAAGGGCGCTGGCCCACTTAAATCCCTGTGGAGCTTAATCACAGGTGTTTCTGTGATTCCCAAATAAAAACTCCCGTTGCAACCTCAGTGCTCTATTCTGTAAGTCCTAGAATTCTTGAGGAGCCCCTCACTATCCATAATAGTTCTGATTTAATTAGTGCTTATTGGGTAAGCAATAGGCTGCCTATTTTTGACACCTAGAAAGATTCAAGATGAAGCCTTTGACTGCTCTCCTTTTTAAACCACATGCATCACCATCAGATCTGCTGCAAGACCAGGAGATTGTGTCTCATTTTAGGTGAAATATTACAGTCATTTGTCCCTAGGAATATGCCTGTCACATTTGGTTTCTTAGTGATATTATCTTGGAATTTCAGCCCATTTCCTTAGGAACAGGATGCAGAATTTACTCTAATGAGCAGACAACAATATGGGTGTTTTAAGCCCAGGCTATGTTTTGGATGACTGCTTAAATAAAAAAAGTAACTAGACCTTTGTTTTCCTTGCCTAAAAGCCCCTATTGGAAAGGTGCTCCCCTGACTCCTACGGATGTCGACACAGTAATAGATGGCAGATAATGAGTATTATTTGACATGGGCCCTCACTCGTCCAGGCCCTTTCCAAGGCTCTTAGAAGAGCCTAACTGTTTTGTATTATTGTTTTTTTTCTTAAATAGGGCTTCCCAAATCATGTAAACTTCAGCCTCTCCCCACAATACCTTGATTCCACAGATGTTATTTATAGGCAGCCATATCTAGGTCCATGTTTTCAGCCAGAGAACACCTGGGAGTCTCTGCTCTACCAAACACATCTAGGACAATAGCAATTGTTTCCCATCCTGCGCACTTCCACCAGCTTTTCTCCCCTGGTTTTTCTTTAAGGGACCATTGTACCGAAGAGAAGGAAGGAAGTGACTAAGGAAAGGAAGTTATGCTTAAGTCATTTTAAAAGTGTATTTTTCAAATGACAAAACTTTTTCCCAAAGTAAAGGTTTCAGGCGATAGTGTGAGTGGAAACGTGAAGCTCTGAGCAGTCGAGTTCCTTCTTTGCCCTGCTCCTGCTCTTTGGCATGCAGATTGCTCTTTGAGATTTCACGAATTTTCCCAGTTTCCGCTCTCCATCCCCAAACTCACTTAACTCATGGTCTCTCTGACTCTCCATTTCCTTTTTCCTCAGCCCCCAGAGACATGCATGTCAACTTTCTGCATTGCTGACTTCATTTTCATCTTCAGCATGGGAGCGTCTTTGTGCTGGCTGCAGATATATTACCTCTGTTTTCCTGGAGTCGTTTCCCATCACTGCCTGTCTCAGACAGCGCCCTTCCACATTATTTTACTCTGTCATTCCTCCCAGCCAGCCAGCAAGGCTAATGGAGACAGTGAACTTAGCATGCTTTTTATTCGTCCTCGCCATGAGAAATCATTTCCGACGATGTTTACTTTTTGCAATGGAAAAAAGCAGGAGAGAATCTTGTTCTGTCCAGTCTCAAGCCCACAGTAGCAGAGGCAGATTTACTACGAAACTCCCAGCTTCAGGCATAGAGGGGAAAGAGTGCAGGGCACACCTAAAACACAGGGACGCATACGTGCGCACGCACATTGAAACATGCTGTAGCTTTGCCTAGTAATTGATATGCACCGGTACGAGCCCCAGTTTCACCCTCTTTCTCATGTTGGATGTTGCATATGTGCTCATGAGGGAGCCCATTTTTTTTCTTTGACATTCAGTTAAGCTAGAAGCAAAAACAGCCATCTGCACTGCCTTTGATAGAGTAGATTGCTAAAAGCTGTTCCCTGTCAGACCTCTCTGTTCAGCCTTGGCGAGGAGACACATACACATATGACACTTCTGTCATCCACATATGAAACACACAGATTTCAACAGAGTCACAGGTCCTCTATAAAACCATCAGGCTAAATACTAACATTTTCCCAGGGGCTGGCTTTCCTTCTATTGTCACAGCAGGATGAATGGCGTTAATTTCACTCTCAGGTTTAGGTTGCGTGTGTGTGTGTGTGTGTGTGTGTGTGTGTGTGTGTGTGTGTTTGTTTTTACTGCTGAGGGCACCAAACATTCTCTCTGATCTGCAATCGAGCTCCACATTTTTCATTAACACTTGCATTTAAGCGGCTCATTCTAATTCTTTCCGTTGTTCCTGTTCTGCCAGAACTATCTACTGGCTGTTGCCATGCCAACCCCAAATCCTGGGGTCCTGCAGCTAGATCACAAGCTGCCATTAGCATATTTTTAATGGCACCTGATTGCCCTCCAAAGACCTTCTAGTAGCTGAACTCCATTAGCTCAGAGTGTCATGAGATTTGACTGGAGATTTAAAGAGCAGATCAGGGAGAGAATATGCTGAGCTGAACAGTCAGCCTCCAGGCTGTTTCCATGAGCGCCAGATTGGTTCCTTGGGCCCAATTCTAAGGAAAGATCACAACAATTGTATGGTCTCAATAGGTATCAATTCTTGTTTTTGGAGCTGACTTGCCATAAGGTGGGATGCCAGTATGACTGTTAAATTTGTGGAAGATGTCTCTTACTTTTAATTGAAAAACCAGACACTCTACAGATTAGGGACCAGGGACAGGATTGACGCTACCATATTGCTCTTTCTAACTTATGGCAAACCAAATGGAGCAGGCCACACTGATCAGAAGCCAATTTCTCTTCAGTAAAAAAGGGTAGAGAGAGAACAGTGGATTAGAAGTGTTTCAACAATTAAGAGTTAAAGAGCCAGATTATTTCAAAGTACATAGTTAAGAGCTTTTGAAATTAAGTTTCTTTGAACTTCTGAAGACTCTCAGCAGTCGGTGAGCTACGTAAAGAATTTTGATACTTCAAGTGAAGACAAGAGGAAGCTTAAAAATTGCTTCTAAAATTTGAACACAGCAAAAAGATTAAACTGTGGTCAAAAACAGTTTGGTGAAGAAGGACCTTGCAAACTCAGGTGCTTACAGAGCCAAGACAGACAGGGCAAATGAGTGGAGTGAAGTGACTGGAAGGTGAGAGAAGGCAAGGGGCACAAAGTGTCATAGAAACAGGAGTGACCTTGAGGACTAGAATGACCCAGAGTGTGGACCCTATCCAAAGTGAGTGCTTTCTCCTACAGGGGGTCAGGAGGGCCCTGTACTGCCAGATATTCAGAGAGCTGAAGAAAAGGTAGAGATACATATTTTTGGTGAAACCTCCCACTTTTCAAATATTGAGTATAGAATATTTTGACTTTAAAATGTTGGGCAATCCAATACTCTGGAGGGCATAAAATAAAAACAAAACAAAACAATAAGCAAAAATCACTTGTTGTGTTGAACATGGTCCAAGAGCTTCCAGTTTGCAACTCATTCTAAAAGGAAGCCATTTTTAATCCTAGAACTAAGATATTATTCAAATAACAAATCCACATGACTAACTAAGGACCTATATTTTGATAGAAAGCAACACTAGATGAGGTTATGTGTTAATCGGTATCCCTAGGTAAATTTTCATGAGACTTTGTATTTGGTTGAGATAATGAAGCAATGCTAGAAGAATGGGAAGGACAATGAGCAATGTAAGCGTTCAAAGATAAAGCGAAACAAAATAAAATGCTTGGCTGGTACAGTTACAGAAGGAATATATCAAAGAATACATAGAACCTAATCTGTCCCTTACAGGGTGATTGGATTTAGAAAAAAGGGGAAATTCTTCTAGGCCAAAGGCACAGTAAAACCTCAAGTCCAAAGACAGGACATTATAAGATGCTTTATTCTCCATTGAGCAGACTGAAACATCACAGAGGTAATGCTGGGCAAATAAATAAACACATGCACAAACAAAACAAAACAAAGAAAAGCATTACTACTTATAGCCCTTAACTTCCAGTATTAGTGATGTAAGGCATGCAAATAGAGTTTGCTTTGGGAGTGCAGACTCGGGCATTTTAACAAGGCTGCCCCCGGAAGCAGACAATCTGAAGGACTGACATTAGTGCTCAGAGCATGTACTTACATCATGTTCGTGTGGATACACTTTTTCCTGATTTTCTTCCGAATATTTGCATTTCTTCATTTTTTTTATTACTTCTACATGCTGCTGCCGTGTTCATAGATCACCAGCTTAATTCTGAATTTCATTTGTAAGCCTGGGATCTCAAGCATGTTTTTTTTTTTTAACGATTTAAAAGTGTACTTGCCTACTGAGGTCAATTGCTGGTGCCTTCATTGACACTTGCCACCTGTGGACCTTAAAGTGCTTGGTGGTTTCCACATTAATTTGACTAACAGACTAAAGTGATGACACTAACTATTGATGGAAAACTTGGGTCTTTTAAGCATTAAGACTCTGGCTTTCCAATATAACTTGACTACACATCTGTTTTTGCAGAGCTGCTTTCTACAGCCGCCCAGGCAAAGTCATGTGGAGGGTGGGACTGTGGAGTTAGTGCATCCCGAATCAGGGCTGCCTGGAGAAGAGTCTGCAAGTGTGGGAGGGGATCCTGGAAGGGAGCCAACAGGGGCTTGTATGCAACTATCAGAGGAAGAAAGTTAATTAAAAGTCCAGTTAAGCCAACCAGAAAGAATAATAAATCAAAAAGTTCATCAGGCTGGAGGAACTGAGTTGAACAGGATCAACGTGAGGGTCAGAAACAGGGTGATTGGAGACAAAACCTACTCAGGAACTTGTCCTGGGAATGCTGAGACAGTGCTGTGGCAATGACTCGTGCACAGGTCAGTGAGCCCAGCTGGACAGCGCCCTTGTTCTGACAATAGCAGAGCCTGGATAGAGCCTCATAATTGGATGGAAAGGGAACAGTATTGAGAGACAATTTTGCAAGCACTAGTTTTGGAGCATTGCTTTCCTAGTCTGTCAAATGAGAGTTTCGTGCTGATGACAGCTCGTGTCTGTGTGATGGATAATGTTCCCTGACACCACCTGGATGAGGCACCTAAAGCACTAAGTCAGGCCTCTCCTACCCCAGCCAGCCCTCCCTCAGCCTTTGCAAAGCTGTCCATGGTGAATGCTGACCATCAGCACTGACCTGCTCCTGGGTAATGTCTGAGGAGAGCAAACAGCTTGTACCTCAGCACCTTCTGCAGGAAGGAAACACCTGTGGCAAGTTCCTTTCCATACATCTCAAGATCAGGCCGTGGAACCTGGGAAAATGCTTGCAGTGGGAATGTGCCATCCTTTAAATCGAGCACAATGATCAGGCTGAAAGAAAGCTAGTGAAGTGTATGCCAAGTTTGCCTGCGGTCTCATAAACGAGCCTTAGCTGTTTCCTGAAGATAGGAACTGGAAGTCTCCTGGGAAAAGCTGACTGAGCTCACACATTTCACCCTTGGCCTACTTTGTTTATCTCGAGACCACTGAAGAATTCAGTCTAGACCGTACAGTATTTCCAGTATCGCCTGCTACTTCTTTCCCAAGCATCTGTTTTTTTCTCAGGCCCCACGTGCCTCACCCTACATGGCCTTGTGCTGGGATCCAAGGACTCCTACGGAATGTCATTTAACCTGTCAAACAGTGCAGACTTGGGTTTTCTTTCTCGACATTGAATGTAGGGCATTGGAATATGCCCTATATCCTGGGAACTTCTCGTGGCGAGAGCACTGAAACTCTTTGAAAGACCTCAGCTACCATACAAATTGGTTTTCACACTATTTATGTTCATTGTATCATGGTGTCCATTATTTTTGTTTTCCTTCACTTTTACCATGTTTAAAAACCCACCAATCAACAAGTATTTATTGAGTACCTGCAATACAACTGTGCTAAGCTAACTGCTTTAGTGAAGACTTCTGATTTCAAGAAGCTTATCCCTGAGATGGGACGATAACATTAATCCATATAAAGAAACACTGAGTAACGCAAAGAAGTGTGTCATGAGGGCTTGTATTGAGAGTGGCAGACAAGTTTCATGAAAGTGGAACCTTAAAGGGAGAGCACTGAATGCTTGAGGGTAGGAATTTTATGTTGGGCTTTGTAGGATGGATAGAAACGGAATGCTAGATGGATAAGAAAGAACTTTTATGCAAGAAAAATTGTCTAAACTTATTTAGATAGGTAGAATAGTAAACGAAAGCATAGGGCAACAGCTCAGATTAGGTTTATTTATTGTGTTATCTCATCATCTTATATATTATCCTTTTATATGGTGTGAGATAAGGAATTTGATTTCTCCATGATACCAATTCAGATAATATGTGATTCCCTATTTACCTCTGCCCTTTGGGTCTAAGGGTGACACTCCTGGTTCTCATGAACCTTGGCCATAACATCATATGCTCCTTCAATATCATACCATTTTATTTCAGCCAACAATTTCATGCTGTTGTTCTAGATATTGTGTATTTGTCATGGGATCCATTTCCACCCCTGGATTTGCCCAGTCCCTGATATACCACATTCATATTACCTTTTCTTCCCCTCCTTTATGTATGGCCAAATCAGATGAGGACCTATACACAAACATTTATATACCACTGGCTTCAAAAAGTCTTGGTGTCCCTTTATTAATTGTTCTGTTTCAAACCAAAGGACAATAAGCAGGGACAACTGATATCCAAAAGAGAGACAACAGCATCCTCAGGAGATAGATATAAGCTGGTCATGTTGATTCCCTCAGGGATCTGCCAAGGGGTCATTGCCACCTCAATGTTGAAGACAGGTGCCAGGAAAGGCAGCCATGATGAGAACCATGTGAACATTCACAACCAGGGAATGCTTCATGTGGGTGGTTACATGCCTAATATGAACTCTAGAGGATAATCTGGTTGGTCACAAAGAAATTGATAGCCTGCAGAGATGATGCCTAAACCCTTGCACTTGGACAGCCTACCTTTGAAACAGGTCCTGAGCTGTACCTGGTGGCCCCAAGTTGTGATTAAGCCTTTATTTCACACAATTTGGGTGTGAATTCACGAGAGGACTAATACCCAGGTACGGCTATGGGGAAAGAAAGAGGAACTACGTAAATGAAGAAACTCTAGCTTCCACATGCCCAGTGGGGCTATCTCCCGAAACAGAGGAGGGCTTATGGGAAGGTGTATGGAACTCTACTGTAGGGAGCAGTGAGTGTGTGCAGAAGAGCAA
Organism: Carollia perspicillata; assembly: GCA_004027735.1. NCBI lineage: Eukaryota > Metazoa > Chordata > Mammalia > Chiroptera > Phyllostomidae > Carollia > Carollia perspicillata. The sequence continues at coordinate 92,151 of PVKM010000291.1, read as the reverse complement.
GAGTTGGAGTATGGACAAAAGCCAGGCATGCTGGCCAGAAAGTGTCAAGTGTGACATGTCCCATTGTGTGGCGTTTGTCCCTCAGATACGTCAGAACACACTCCTGAAAGTGACAGCACCTGAATTATTGGGATGTTTTCACAGAGGAGGAAGCATGGTACTGTGTGTGATAAATGAACACGAAGTTCATTGGGCAAAACTTTGAAATTCTGGACCTGATTCTAGGAGGGGTGACATATAAACATCCTTTCAGTGTGTATCCTGTTCTACGACATTAAATGTAAGGCATAAAACATGTGCAGTCATAACGTGAGAAATATGTATTCCTAAAGTGAGCTTCCTTTTGAGATGTGGCCTAGAGGTAGGAGGGCCTAAGGGGAATTCTCCAGGGTAGAATTCTGACTGTATAGTGATGCTGCCTTCATTCATTTGACTTCCAGGGACAACACGGAATGAGAAATAAAGAGCATAAGAAGCAAAGTGTACTTGATTAACCACATCACAAATTTGTTTTCAGTCCTGCTACATGGTAGGTAATGTGATAGGTATAAAAATATGGATATAAAAGTTCCTTCCTCTCAAGGGCTTATGGATTAATGAAGGGGAAAAACAACAATTTAGAAAAGTAGTTGTTTTGATAGATACATACATGGGATGAAATGAAAACATTTAGGAGGGGACTATCCCAGGGTTTGTATGGACAGTGTGTAGGATGTTGAATTACATCATAGGAGACTTTCCCTAACTTGGGAATTAAAGGTTCATAAAGAATTAGCCTAGGGTATTAAGTTATGGGCTAAGCTGTTCTCCAGTGTCTCAAACTAATGACCCCATTAGATCATTTAGGGTCACAATTTCCTATGTCAAGGACCATGAGAAACCTGAGATTTAATGCTACTTGTAAAGTATTGATTTAGCATGCCACAGTTTCATAGGTGGAATCAGACATGAGACTCTTGGGTCAGAGACAAAGGACCACATTACTCATGGTAACAGCAGCAGCCAGACTGTCAGTATTTGCTCCAGTTGCCTGAGTCCCCAATCTCACAAAGCAAACTGAGAGGGGCAGGGGACACCTGCACTGGCAGTGGGTTATTTTACAAGACAGGAACCCCTTACTTAGGAAAACAAATCCTTCATAATTGGCAGTAAGTCAGCCTGACTTCTGTCCCAGAGGAAGACATTATCTTCATCATCCTGAATAATTAACACACTTGCCCTTTGGAGGGAGACTATCTCCATCTTCTAAGGCTGTTTGCCACACAAGCATCCCTGAAAAGGAAAGCATCTGGAACAAAGGTGGTCAGTGTCTCTGCCCACCAGATGAGCAGAAAAGTTAAATACAAGAAGAATTGTCTTTTAACACATTCTTACCTCTCTCCTCTAAGGCAGGGATTAGCAAACTATGACCCTCGGGCAAAACCTGGCCCACCTACTCTTTTTGCAAATAAAGTTTATTGACACACAGCTATGCACATTTGTTTATGTATTGTCTATTTAGCTCTACAGGGGCAGAGAGATGAGTAGTTTCAACAGAGATCGTTTGGCCTTTTTGCAGAAAAAAGTCTGCCAACCTCTGCTCCAGGATATGGTTCTCCTCCACCTGACTGGAGCTGGCAGGCAAGTACCACATCTGTAATCCAGCATACAGGAAGAGGGAAAAGAGGAAGAAGAACCAAACAATTGTTTCAAGGATGTGATCCAGAAGTTGACATCTGTTTAATTCTCACTGGCCAGAACTTGGTTACATTTTTTTTCTGGAGTCCCCGGACTTTCTCCCAGTTTTATTGATGCATTAGAAGTACTCACAGAACTTAGCACATATTTGTATTTTGTCCGAGATTTATTCTAAAAAAAAAAAAAAAGGATACAAAGGAAAATCATCAAAGGACAAAGGCACACGGGGCAAAACCCAGAGGAAACCAGCTGCAAGCTTCCAAGAGTACTTTCCCAACTGAATCACACAGGATGTGCTGAATTGTTCCACTGACAAGTTGTGACAACATGTATGACATATTGTTTACCAAGGAAGCTCATCAGAGACTCAGTACCCAGTGTTTTTGTTGGGGCTGTGCATGTAGTCCCTTTCTGCATGAGAATTTACCAAAATTTTAGACTCCGAGAAAAAAAACAGATGTTCATCATAAACTTTGTGTTTTTATATAGTTTAGGCACCGTGACCTACTCTTATCCTGAAATCTGACTTCCCAGATGCCAGCCAAGGGTCGAATTTGCAAACAGGCCTTTCTAAGGACATCAGTCTCTAGCTTGGAATGTTAACTCTGCACTGCACACATGCCTCCACCCCACTCAGCTGCAGTGGAAGCTGGAGAACAGAGTCCAGCTAAGTGACTGTGTGCCCAGCTGAAACGCAGGAGGTCTGATTAGTAAAAGAAGGATGAAGAATGAATACCACGAATAATCAGTAGGTCCTGACACATGAGGGAAGAAGAGGGCCCAGGGTAGGGTTTCTGAACCTTACAGCTACTGACATTTTGGGTAAATAGTTCTCTGTTGTGAGAGGCTGTCCTGTACACAACAGTAGCACCCCTCTCGGTCCTGACAAACAACCATGTCTCCAGGTGTTGCCAGTCTAGTGGGGGTCACAAATGTCCTGGATGAGATCCAAGCCACTGCGCGAAGGCGAGAGAAACCAGGCCTTGCTGAGGAAACTACAGGTGGTTTGTTCTGGTTTGAGTGTAAATAAGAGATGGCAAATGGAAAGAAATAAGGCTGAAGCATGGGTGATATCATATTATAAAGCAGTTTGTGTGTCCTAATCAGGGATTTGAACTTTTAAAAAATCACTTAAAGATATGAGGAGCTACTAAAAGATATTTAAGTTAAGGATTGTATTTGTATTTTCTGAAAACCAGCTAGACCTACTATGGAGAATGAATTGAAAGTGAAATCATTTGGTGCTAGAGAGACTAATTAGGAAGTTGTTTCACTTATTTGGGTAAGAAATTTTGAGCAACAAAGCGAAAACTTTGGCAGTGGAAAATAAAAAGGGAAAATTGGTGAATATTGTAGAAATAGAAAAAAAGAAGATGTGGTGATTGGTAGAGATGGGAATATTATTAGAGTTTTACTTTGGGCATCTGGGTAAACAAGTTACCATTCATTGTGACAACAAAGTCAGAGAACAATACTACACAGGGAAGTGCGATCAGGTCAGTTTTTTACTTGCTGAGTCTGACATGACCACAGTATTCCCAACAGGAGATTCATCATATGTGATACCTGACATGATGGATACTTGTTGTCGTGTGAGCAAGGGAAGATGAACCCTGCTCACCCAGCCTGCTAGGGCCAATACTTCTTTCTCACTGAATTTTGAAAATCTGGTGGCTTGCTTTCAAATGTATTTCGCATGGGCTAAAAGTAGGTTTACATTTGCGAGCATGTGAAACACAGTTAATTCTTGTATTTTATTACCAGTTATTGTATCATTCCCCATATGAACAACAGCAAACCTACTTTTGCCCCACCCTGTATAAAACAACTGTTCTACCAAGCTTGTTAGGTCCAGAAGGTGGTTCTCTCATTCCTGATTTATTCAGATGGGTTTTAAAATAATGACAATTGCTAGCTGTCCAAATATTTTTATTTCTTTCTAGACTGGGTGTCATCTGATGGGCACAATATATTTTGTCTTCAGTAACTCTTCTGCTTTGAGAACTTAGACTCTCCCGGCATTCAATGCCTTCAAGTAGATGACATTCTCGAAGGGACTAAAGTACAAAAAATCAGGTAGATACACAAACTACTATTCTGTGGTTAAAATAATTTCACCAGATGACATTTCATACTGGTGACCAGTCTCCCCGTGTTTAGGAGAAGGTGTACTGTGTCTGGAAGAGGATCTAAATTTGCATTCTGTCAGGCAAGATATTCATCGTGCAGTTAAGGAGTTAGTTGGAGAGTAATTTTAATTAGCAAGCGAGGCACAAGATGCTAAACGTAAGGGCACAGATCCTGAGCCCTTGAATGCTTCCACTCACGATGAAAAGGGAAAGTCCTCATGTACATTACCAGCAGAGCCTGATGAGGGAAATGGTGGGATGAAATTCAGTTCTAGTCTTTAATGTCTCCAACACAGGTATTGTCATGGACAGGAAGAGATACGTTGAGTGCTGTTTCTCCATTTGCTTAGCAAGATTTGACATGTGGTGAACCAGAACAGAAATTTGAAGAGTTGGACCAAGTTATGCAGAGGGAATTTTGGAAAGAAGTGACGAAAGAAGCAGGCCTGGATGTATAACATTGTGCTGCAATGGAAACTTTAAAATAATAAAATATACTTTTCAGGATTGTTTTGATAAGTTGACTGGTAAATGTAATTCCTCTTAAAAAGAATTTTGAAAATACTGAGTACATTTAAAAAACAGCCAGGATATCATAACTCTGAACAAACAGTGTTCATTGTCCATCTCTTTGTGTTTGTTTACATGGTGATAAGTGCTTGCCCATGGCCCTGGAAGCTTTCTTGAGTTGTAACAAATAAAATTATGTGATGCAGTGTGGGGCGTGGTTGTGCACCAGGTCCCTAACTGCCAGGTCTCCCAAGTCGTTTTGGTTCAGTCACAGTGGTTTCCAATCTTGGCAAAGACTGGGGAGTGCACCGCATATCAGTTAACAAGAAAAGTGGGCAGGTTCTATTAAAACAGGGGGCACAGATATTTGTAGATCCCTTCCTTGATAAAAGAAAATAGCCATTCTTTAAATGTCTACCAAATAACAATGCAGACGTGGCACCATTCCAAGTTCTGGAGCTTTGTCCTTAATGTTGCCCCATGTTAAGCACAAGCCTGTTGTGTATCCTTCATTGCCCATATGAGCCAGGATTTAATTTGTGGCTCTAATGTGCTTCTCTCCCACCAACCACCCTTGCTGATTCCTGAAGGTTTATTCATTGTTTTTGAGTTGTCTACAGTGTCTTTTCCTCATTTGTGACTATTCAACTGTGTTTAACTATTTCACTTTTCAAATTAAAATAGACCAGGGCAGTGAATTTTGATGGTCCTTGGTTGAGATCAATCACCTCCCATTTAATGAACTGGGGTTGTATTCCATCTAGTACTTCCCCAAGCCAGTACTCTGGACCTCATACCTGTTAAAATCCATATCCTATTTTCAAATTAAGCTATTGGGTGGCATTTAAAATGCCACTGTAAAATCACTAAGCTAATGACTAATGCTCTTTGGGAGAGTTACTCCTTTCCATGTACACTTTCCTTCATTTATTCCTTCTGTAAATATTTATTAACCAGTATGCCAGGTATTGGGAATATGTGAATTTTGTCAGTCAGGGTCCTGAAAAGAAACCCTATATTGGATAATATAGGAAATAAATGAAGTCGGGTAATTGGAAGAAAGTACCATAGAGTGGCTATATATAAATTATTAGTTGGATGAAATGAAATCACAGGGAAAGGAAAAGGAATAGTGCAGTTTTGGGAGACTATTAATGGCCATGGTGGAGAATTCATTCCCACCACTACCCAAGGAGAGCTGAGAAGAGGGCAACGGAGTCAGGGAAAACTCTGCTGGGAGAGCAGACTGATAGAAAGCTGTGACCCTTAGTTAAAGGAAGGCATCAGCTGTTAATGTCCTTGCAGGAGGAGCACTGGGAAGAAATCAACATCTCAAACTCACCCCTCTCCCATCCATCTCCTGCTGCCTGCTGCCAATCAAACCCCACAGGACACTGCCGATATTATCAATACATACCAACTTCTTAAAAACACAAATGTTGGGGCCCTACCCCCAGCGACTGTGATTCAGTAGACCCAGAGTGAGGTGGGAACATTATTCTTTCTGACATATTCCCAGGCTTGTGGTCTTGTGGGTGTTGCCGGTGCTGCTGTTCTTCAGACCACGCTCCGTGCGGCGCTGTTCTGACATCATCAAGTGGCAACAGCAAACCCTGGGAAGTGGACGTCTAATAGCAGAGTACCAACTCTGTCTCAGTGATTTAGAGATATTTTTGCCACCTTCTTAACACAAGGCAAGCTGATCTTGACTGGAAATCATCAAGGAAGAGAGTTCTGAATTTGCAAATAAGAATGTATAGATAGTCATGGGTTTAATTTTTCTCCTCCTAAGTAAATTTTCCTCTCTGTGCAGACTGGTACAACCACTATGGAAAACAGTATGGAATTTTCTCAGAAAACTAAAAATGGACGTGCCTTTTGACCCAGCAATTCCACTGCTGGGTTTATACCCTAAGAACCCAGAAACACCAATCCAAAAGAACCTATCTATGCACCCCAATGTTCACAGCAGCACAATTTACAATAGCCAAGTGCTAGAAGCAACCTAAGTGCCCATCAGTAAGTGAGTGGATCAAAAAACTATGGTACATGTACACAATGGAATTCTATGCAGCAGAAAGAAAGAAGGAGCTCCTACCCTATGCAACAGCATGGATGGAACTGGAAAGCATTATGCTAAGTGAAATAAGCCAGGCGGTGAAAGACAAATACCATATGATCTCACCTTTAACAGGAACCTAAATAACAAAACAAACAAGCAAGCAAAATATAACCAAAGACACTGAAATAGAAAACAGGCCGAGAGTGTCCAGAGGGGAGAGGGGAGGGAATTTCAGAGGAAAAGGGGAAGGGGTCACAGGAACAAATATTAAGGTCACATGGACAAAAACTAAGGGGGGGTGGAAATAGGAGGGAGGTGGGGAGCGCTGGGGGGTGGACTGGGATGAGAGTAAAAGACAGAAAACTGTACTTGAACAACAACTAAAATTAAAAAATTAAAAAAAGAGAAAGTATTGCCTCATTCAGAGGAAGCTGGCAAGATTTCACTTCCAGTGCACACAAAGGCTAGTCTGTGTAGAGACACCATTTTTACTGTTGAAATATATATATTATTAAACATGTTATAATTAAAAGAGAGAATTGATTTTATTTTTCACATTTTTGGTAATAATTTTTATATGGGAACTTTCTAAACTAAAAAGGGAAAAATCAACACAACAGTTCTAGAAAGCATGGAAAGTCCTCCCCCAGATACTCCTGGATAGAAGCCACATTATTTTCCTTATTTGCTGCTTCTTCTCCAGCATTATGCCGTGACAGTACTGTGCAGTTGACCAACACCAATGAGGTAAGTGGCCCAGAGATAAAGTCATTGGGGAAGAGAAGCTGGTCTTTGACACGTGAGCAAGAGAGAATCGCATTGTTTGAACCGAAAATACCTGATCGGATCAATGATTTTGTGCATGCCTAAACTGAAGTCTCACTTCAAATAGTCTTTATATTTCCCATTAGCTACTTCTACTTCTTTTCTTTCTCAGTCAAACCTTTTGTTAGAGTAAATTTAAGTCACTGTCCCTCTTGTTTTACCTCTCATCCATTCTTTGCCCTTTGACTTCTTCTGACTCCTTTCTTCCAAAGCTACAGTAATGAAAGTTCATCGGGTACCGACTTCTCAGCAGCACTCGGTGCTGTGGGGCTCCCTCTCATGTCGCTGGCTTCTGTGGCATCGCTTTCCTTTGAGGACTTCTTCTCATAACCCGGGTAAACCTGTCGTGCTCTGTTCCTCAGCCTACAGTCAAAGACTTTTTCAAAGATGTCCAGAGCAACAACTAAAAACAACTTAGCCTGATGTCCCTAAAAGAATAAATAAGGGAATGTGATTTATCCACACTTATCAAAGACTCCTCCTGCAATGCTCAAAAGTTTTCTTAAACCTCACCGCTGGTCTGGAGCCTCTCACACCACCATCTCCAAAACTGTGGAGCTCCAGATATGAGACTTTTTTCTTTATTCTTCCACATCCTTCTTCCTTCCATCTCATAGATTTACTTGCCTCTTGCTTCCTTACTATTTTGCTAAGGGGAAGAAGAAAGAAATGTGCAACCAAATACAGTTTCTTCTTAAGGCACGGGTGAGGGGGGCAGGAAAAGTGACGCAGAGGGACGATGACTCACACATCAGTGCTTATGCCCCGCTCCATGTTCATCCCTTAACTGACCCCTCTTGCTCCGCTTTCTCTGAAATGTTGGCAATCTCCCCACCCCAAGTTTCTATGATTGCATTGCCTGCTGGCTTTTATCAGCTACTCTTGTGATTCTAACCCTCTCTCTCTCTGAATGGGAATTATAGACAGTTTTTTCTCTTGTCCAACATGTACTAGACTTCTCCACTTGGAAACCTACAGACCCCTCAATACTGAATGTCCTTCAAATTAAACTCTTTTTCTTCATGTGTGCTTTTCCTTTCATGTTCCCATTACAGTTGCTCCTTGTTGCTCAGTCCAGTGAGCAATGGGCATCATCTTGACCTACCTTCCTTTCTTACATTCCATCTCAAGTCAATATCCAAGTTCTTGGGTTCTTTAATTCCCAACCCAAAGTCTTTCAAATCCATTGTTCTTTCCTGATCCCTAGACTTCTGCCCTAAGATACACCCTTCATATATTTCCTCTGAACTGTTTCAACAGCACCTTACATGTTCTCCTACCTATAGGCTAGCTCTTCTCAAATAAAACTTCTTCACCACTGACAAAGTGACCTATGTAAAATGCAAATCCTACCCTGTTACCACATTCTTCACTATTTAAAATGCATCCATGTTTCCCCATGACGTATAAAATTTGGGTCCTTTACATCCTGAGCCCCACCTGCCTTCCTTAATGCTGCAGCCTTTCAGAAAGGTTTGCAGATCCCTCATAAACCAACCTCTATGCCTCGGCTTGTACTTTTCCTTTATAATGCCCTTCGCTGGCCAAAAGTTAATGTGGACTTATCACTTAATCCTACTATACAGAACTAAATAACCCACCTTGGTCTCCCTGCTCCCATAGCATGAGATTTACCATATTGTATTTTCATGTCTGGTTATTGCCTGTTTCTGAGGATGAATTTCTCTTAAGTGTTTTAAAGATGGTCAGCCCTGAAATTTAAGTTTAGTTGGGGAGAAAAATCTCTGGACTGGAAATCATAATAACTTGGGGTCATGTCTAAGTCAGCTATTAGTCTGCTGTGAAATCTTAAACAAATCATTCCCCTTCTCTGATCCACCTCTCTCTCTCTCTCTCTCCCTTCTTTCACAAAAGAGACTTGGACCAAATAATCATAATCTCCCATGCTTTGGTTTCACTCAGGGAGATCCACGCTGTGACCTGCAGGCTGCATGAGGCCCAGGATGGCAACGAATGTGGCCCAACACAAAATCATAAATTTACTTAAAACCTTTTTTTCTGCTCGTCAGTTTTCATTAGTGTTTGTGTATTTAGTGTGTGACCCAAGACAACTCTTCTTCTGCCAGAGTGGCCCAGAGACACTAAACGGCTGGATGCCCCTGCACCTTCTCCTTTATCTAGAGGGTGTTCACTTATGTTCACACACTGCTCTTTCTACCTTCCCCTCAGTCTTCTGCTTTCTTCCTCCAAGGCTTTGTCTAAAACAGTTGTTGTCAATCCTGGTTTCTCTGTGGCACTGTAAAAGATACAGATGGCTGGCCTTGTTCCAAGGGATGCTGATTTTAATGGTCTGATGTAATACTCCAGCATTAGTGTTTTTAAAAGCACTTCAGATCCTTGTAATGCATAGTTGAGATTGGCAACTATTAATATTAAATAGCATCAGCATCGTTTGGGAAATTGTTAGAAATGTAAGCAATCAGGCTGTAACCCAGACTTACTGAATTAGAAACTCCAATCTTTATAGGTGATTCTGATGCAGACTAAGTCACTGCCTCAACTTGCATTCTTTCCTCCCAAACCTATGAAATGGGAATTGGAGGTCACTACTACAGTTTCAGAGCATTAGACCCATGGTGTTTATCTCAAAAGATGTTCCCCCCAGACAACTTAAATCAGCTTCAAAAAAGTTGTTTATGCCACCCTTACATCTTCCAAAAATACACCCTTAAGTTGCATTTTTAATATATCTTTAAAAAATGTATTAAGTTGGGGCATAGAATGGAATGACGAAATTTATCATGCAATGGGGCGTATCTGGCCGGGATACAGGATGGGTGTGAAAATCAGGTGCCTAGGTTGCCCACATGGGCGGGGCCCTTGGGAGCAGGCCAACTAGAACTGGCTGTGGTGCTGCCTCATTCTTCTTCTCATATAAATCTCTGATTTCCAACCCTTTCTCACAAGTCCTGGAATGAAATGTATGGTTTGGGTACAGGTTACTGGCCAACCAACATCTAAAAAATTAAATATTTCTCCTAATTCACCTCCTGGGAAATAGAACACTGATTTTAGAGCCATACGACTTGACTGCCTGAAATTGCATCAGCATGAATATTACAGTTTCGTAAGAAGTTTGTTTACATCATCCTCTTGTCCTCTGAAGAGGGGGGAGAGAATTGCAGCATGAGCCACTTCCCTCATTCCCAACCTATTCTGCCCACGCGAGAGGCAGTCACTCTCTGTGGGAGCTAGAGAAATGCCAGTCCTGATCTTTTCTAATCTGTTCAGGGAATCTCTCTTCCCTAAATTATGGAGGCAACATAAAATACATTTATTCAATCATTAATTATTACTTGAGCAAAATGTTTCTGTTTGAAAGTGACATGTTTGTTTTACACTTATCACATTTTTAATTATACAGTTATTTGTTTATTTGTCTAGCTCCCTCATTAATTGTAAATTTCATTTAGATAAGAGCGTATGAGTTTGTTCACCACAACATAGCCAGTAACCAAATTTGGTTTAATTAAATATTGAGTGAATAAAACACTGAATGGCTGTTTCAAGTGTGACAGGGGAAGGAGAGGGTGCTTTGGGGGCAGACACGTCAGACTCACAACCTATCCTGGCGACAGTGTAAGGACAAATACAAATGAAAAACAAGAGGCTTTATTCTCCTTGTTGAAAGTAAGGGAAGAGCTTTCCCTCTCTTCCTTTTTTTCAGAGCATTTACCTTAGAAAGCATGTAAGTATGAGTAATTTTTCCTCTCTTTGAAATGTATATAAATCCTCTTGAAAACCAGATAGACCTCTTGTCAGCTTTCTGATCAGAAATATCTTTCTCAAGAACCTGACAGCTAGCTCTCTGAAATACAGTCATCAGGGGCGATAGCACCCTTATGCCCCAGTTTCTGTGGGAAAGTGGGAGCCTAACTTCGGTGGGCTCTTTGCTCCAAGTTGCAAAACTCCTTCCTGTCATAAAAGTATGAGGAACTTTTTGTTCTTCTGGATAAAGCCAATGGTCAGCCCAATTACCAGGTAAAGTTAGGGTGAATCGTGTATGACAAATGGTACCACCAAATCCTCTTCTTTGTGGACTAGTTATTATTTATCTCAAAAATGTGCGTGTGATGGGTTGTGTCCACTTTGCTGTATAAAAGGGTGAGATTTTTTCCTGCCCTCGGCGTCTCTGAGGGGACTGCCTGTGACACACATCACTTTCTGGTTTGTTTAATCTTATTCAAGAATAACACTTCTTTTCTTGCCACTATCTTTGTGGGGAGATTTTCTTGCCTGGGAGAAAATTTTGTTTCTAATTATGTTTCTCTATACAGACAAGAGGCACTCAATAAAAAACTGAAGTGAGAACAAGAGTTATCTGCGAAGAAGGGGAAGTGTTTCAGTCATGTCAAAGGGGCCAGACGCGTCAGAAACCACTAGTTGCAAGAGGGAGAGCCAGGGGAGAGCCAGGAACTGAGAAGCCTCTTGAGTGGTGTTAAGGGATTTGGACTTTATCCTGAGAAAAATTGAGTAAGCAAGGTGATGCCATAATAGGATTTGCCTTCAGGAACCATAACTGTTGAAGTAATAATGTGCAGCAGGTGTTGGAGGGAAGCATTAATACATATAAGGAGGTAAAGTTAGGTGAGAGATGCAGCTATCAAGATGGGCCATAATAATAGCAGTAATGATAATATTGGGTTGGCCAAAAAGTCCACTTAGTTGATTCCATAAAATAAAAGGCACTTTTTTTTATTTTCACCAATAAGTTTATTGATTTGGATCTATTGAGTATGCAGGCTATCTCCCACAGAGCATAATGTCGATTGTTCTCAATTAATGTCTTGATTTGATCACTATTAACTTCAGCTGTCTACTTGACTATGGGGCATCAACCAAGGAGAAATCTCCAGCACAAAACTCCTCAAAGCACTTTTGACACATTCAATCAGCCATAGCACCTTCTCCATACATTGCACAAATCCTTTTTTGGGTTTCAGTTGTGTTTTTACCTGTCTTGAAATAAGAAAGCATAATATGCTGAAAATGTTGCATATTTTCTTCCATCTTCAATAATAAAATGGCTACGCAAAACTTCACCAATTTTGATTTTTCTTTTTAAACTCATGCTGATATGACAGCTGTCACAATACAATCTAACAAAATTGTTTCAAATGAAAGTAAAGACAACTAAGCTCTACTAAGGCCATCTTATGGAAAAAGCCAAATGAACTTTTTAGTCAATTCCTCTCACACACACCAGCTGGGAAACTGGCCTGCAACCCAGGCATTTGCCCTGACTGGGAATCGAACCAGCAACCTTTCAGTTTGCAGGATAATGCCCAATCTCCTGAATGACACCAATCAGTGCAACTAGCACTTGATTGACCTAACCATGTGCTGGAAACACTTCTAAGCACTTTACATGTATCATCATTATGTTTACAACAATCCTATGAGGTTTATAGTATTATACTTTCTGTGTACAGATGAAATTGAGCTGAAATTTAAACCCTGGCTCCCGATACAGTTCTCTTAACCTCTACTGTGCGCTGCCTTCTGATGTCATAGTCTGGATAAAGATGGTGGAAGAATAGGTATAAGATAGACTAGACAGGGCCTGGATATGGAAAAAGGACAACTAGGTGGTGTCACCTAGTTTCTAGTTTCTAGAAACTTGGATGTCACCTAGTTTCTTATGAGTACAGTTGGGCCATTCGTGGAGGCAGGAGTGTCGAGAATGCAGCAGTTTTCGAAGGGAAAGATAAAGAATTAGAAGGCTGCAATGCACTGAGGAGCCAGAGTGGAGATGTCTAGTGAGGCAGCTTTTACACCTATCTGGAGCTCAGAAGAGAAGATGCCCTGAGCACAGGATGGTAACTGAGGTCATGAGGGCAGACCTGGACACCAAGGAGAGTGAGCTCAGTAAAGAGGAGAGGCCAGAAGCTTGCTTACTTTTATTGGTTGATTTATTGATTGATTGATTTTTTATGCCATTACAGTTGTCTCCACCCTTTCTCCTTCTGTCCACCTCCACCAAGTTCCACCCCTCCCCCTCCCTCAGTTAACCCCTACATCATTGTCCGTGTCTGTGGGTTGTGTATAAATATTCTTTGCTTAATCCCTCCACCATCTTCCATCTAGTCCCACCACCCTCCGCTCTAGCAGCTGTCGGTCTGTTCCATGTATCTATGCTTCTGTTTTTATTTTGTTCGTTAGTTTATTGTGTTCATTAGATTCCACATATAAGTGAAATCATATAGTATTTGTCTTTCACTGACTGTCTTATTTCACTTAGCATAATATTCCCAAGGTCCATTCATGCTGTGGCAAAGGGTAACAATTCCTTCTTTTTCACTGCTGAGTTGTACTCCAAGAGTATTATGTAAGTGAAACAAGACAGTCAGAGGAAGACAAATACTATATGATTTAATTTCTACAGGACATCTAATGAACGAAATTAACTAACAAAATAGAAACACTCATAGATACAGAGAACTGACTGACAGCTGTCAGAAAGGAGGAGGGTTGTAGGATTGCATAAAAAGGTGAAGGGATTAAGCAGAGAAAAAAGCCCAAAGGCACAGACCGCTGTATGGTGATTTCCACAGGGACAGGGGCGTGGAGGGAGGTAGAAGAAGGTAAAGGCAGCATAAATAGTGAGGGAAGGAGACTTGACTTGGGGTGGTGAACCACAATACGATATACAGATGATGTGTCATAGAATTGTGCACCTGAAACCTACAGAATTTAATTAACCAATATCACCCCAATAAGTTCAATAGAAACTAAAAAGGAAAAAAAGAGGAGAGTCTGGGAGCAAAGCCTGGGGGAAGGAACATCAGGAGGAGAAGAGTCACCGCATGGGAGAATAATATGACATGTCCAAAGAAGTATGAGGTCAAATACTGGGAGAGTGTGCTGTTTGCAAAGCCCGGAGAATAGAATGTCCTCAAAGGAGATAGGGTCAGGAGATAGTGTTAAAAGCAGCCATTAAAATCTCCGTTAGCTCATAAAGAGGTGAGGCTGTGACCCTCCCTGCCAAACTACCAACCAGTCTGAACATAAATCTAACTAGGTTTCTGATGGAAGGTTAGCCTGGCAATACTTCGGTTTGATTTTTTTGTTTTAACTGTTTAGACTGCTGCCGGCAGGGGTTCACCATATTGCTTTCCTTTTGTGAAGCTAAGTATTCAAAATAAGGCGTGGCAACCCCTCCTGCTGCCTCTGGAGGAAAATGCAGAAAATGAAGACTGGTGCGGTCAGCAAGCTGAGTATTTGTCTCTCTGTACAAGTAAAACCAGCCGTTATCACCATCTCCCCTTACAGCCTTGCAGATCCCAAGGACGCCATTTACTCTACAACCTTCCCTTCTTTGTGACCCACATCTTTCTATTGAGATAATTTCATTACGTGACATTTTCCTTTGAAAGCAGGTTTAGGGTGACTTAATGATGTTTGCAGAGATTTTTTTTTTCTTTTAAAGACCTGCCGATGGAATTTGTGCCTAGTTTGGATAGGCTACTATAGAGCCTATTATTTATGCTTAAAGATTTTGGGGAAATGGGTAACTGTTTTCATTCTGTGCACCTGGGGAACTTAATTTTATTTTCTCCCCTGACATTTGAAGATAGCTATAGGGTTGTCTTTTCTTTTCCTCTATATTCATTCTCTCCCAAACTGTCCCCTCTCTTCTCCTACCCCCCCCCACTACTGAATTGTTCATCTTTATTGGCTTGGAAACTGAACTGCAATGTGATTTTCCACTTGGTTTCTAGTGGAATGGATTTTTTAGAAAATTTTCTATCTTCTGGCTGCATGTGGGTGATGAGGAAAACTCTGCATCAAGACTCAGAGGGAATTATAACATTTACCTACCAGGAATGGTTGAGGTGCCTGTACAAGTATGTAAAATAAGGTCAGACCTAAAAGAACAGAGAAAGTAAGGAACTAATAAGAATAGGTCTGTGTGGAGGACTCCAGCCAGCAGAGTCCGCCTGTTGTGGCTGATGACGAGAATAAATGCACAGGCAACAACAATCCTGTGAAGAAAAAGGGAACAGCACGGCTACTCTCTCAAGGGGAGAGTGCCTATGAATGCCTCAAGAGGAGAGCATCTCGACCCTTGCCTAGACAAGCTTTTACTGTTTTCCTTGGGTCTTACATCAGAGAAAGACTTATTATCTATTACATAGAATATTATTGTCTACGTTTTAGGTACAATCAAGGAAATGAAAATAACATGCAGAGGGGAATGGGGATGAGCTGATCAGCTCTGTCCTTGGGAAAATTCACACAGGCTTTGGAAATTACCTTGAAGATAGACAATACACATTTACTATTTCAGACCAGGGTGATGGAGTTTTAGCAAGAGCAAGCCATAACAGTCTGTATGCATTTTCTAGGCCTGATTCCCATGGGAAAGCTCGGTTTGAAGGTCTGGCTCCTTGCCTACCTTCTATAGGTTTTCCTACCTTCGATTCTGTAGGTTTTCCATACAGAGCTGAGTAACATTTGCCAGACCAAAACAAACTGGTCCCCTACAGGTCTGAATGACTTGGGGGTATTCTTTTGACCTCTCCTAGTCTTTCTGCATTGAGTTCTCACAGAAGAGAACTAGTGCTGGTTGAAATTCGGTTCAGGGCTCTGCATATCCTGTTTTAGCCCTTGACATGGGTAGTGATAGTGTGAGGTAGCTGTGAGATAATGAACAGGATAGCTCTGAGTACAGTGCCAGATAGGTTTTTTTCCCTTAATTTGAGAATTATTTAGTTTCATTTAATTTGATTCCATTGACTCTAAATATCCACTCCCAACTTTGCTATTGATTTGCTGAACATTTAGCAACTACAATAAGCACTCTGGGCTTTGCCTGCTCCATCTTGAAATCCAAGCAGCAGCCCCTCTCGAGAGGGCAGTGGGATGCTTCAGTTATGGGGGAAATGAAAGCAGCTTTGTGTGCACGTTAGCTCTTGCATTTTCCTCGTACTGTAGGCTAAGGCCCCAGCAGAGAACTCCTGCCAGGGAACTAAACCTCTTGCAGGAGCACAGGCATTCACTGTTTCTGAATAAGTAGCTGAAGAGCATTGCCTTTCAACTGGAGAAGCATGAAGGATTCTGAGTTGGCCAAGAACTCCCCCAAGGAGCTAGTAGACTCAAGTCGACATGAGGCAGAGATGAGTAAGGCTCTCTGGAGACTAGCGAAATATGAGCAGAGGGCAGAGGTGCTCTGGAGGAGGCTGCCTGGCTGCAGGACATTCACCTAGATGGAGAGAGAGAAGGGAACCTACATTTCCTGAGCACCCTGTCCCTGCCAGGCACCGTGCTAGGCAGTTTCACACAGATGCTCTGGTTTAAGAACTCAAGGAAACAGACATTATTACATAACCTTGCTTGTGAAGAACTGAAGCTCAGAAAGGTTGTAAGATTTGCTGATAGATACCCAGTCACTAAAAGACAGAAATGGAATTTGAACCTATCTGATTTCAAAGTCCATTCACTTCCCTGATATCCTGCTTCTGGCCCCTCTCCCTCCCCTGGAATTACAGGGAAAGGGAGGTCACTGTAGACTCTACCCATCCTCATTCCACACCTTGGGGGTAGAAGGTGCTGCTCTCCAGGCATGGGCGCATGACCCAAGCCCAGTGATGAGACAGGCAGGACAGTCTCGGCCACCGTGGTTAGGTCAGCATCAAGCAGATGACATGAGTAAATCCAGTGCGTATCAACCGCTAGAGCTGAGAAAAAGGTACTCTCTTTCTTTTGGGGGTTCTAAGCCTGTGGAATGTAAGCCTGGAGCTGCCAGTGGACATCTTTGCCACCGTGTGACAGCAGCCTATTCGAGAATAAAATGAGCAGAAAGGAAAGCGCGGAGGGGAGAGGTGGGCGTCCGACAACATCTAAATCACTCGAGCATCTTTCAGCTGCGGTGCCTGCAGCTAGACCTCCTTCAGAACTTTTCACTGATTGAGCCAATTTTCCAGGTTAAGAAAAATTTTACTAAGTTTTCTGTTACTTGCAACCTTAAAGAACCCTAATTAATATGATGATAAAGGAGGACATTTAAAAAGATAGTTTCATTATCTTGGATCTTTGGAAAATGGTGATTTATATTCAGGGAGATACATCTTTGAAAGAGTTAAATAACCATAGAATGCTATATTAGTTTCCTATTGCTGCCATAACAGATTGCTATAAACACGTTACCATTACCTTAGTGTGTTAAAAACAACACAAATATATTATTTTACTGTCTGTAGTTCAGAAATTTGACATGGGCCTCATGGGGCTAAAATCAAAATGCTGACATATCGCATTTCTTTCTGTAGGCTCTAGCAGAGAATCATTCCCCAAATTTTTTCAGTTTCTAGAAGTCACTGCGCTCTGTGGTTTGTGGTTCCCTTTCTCCACTTTCAAAGCCAACTACGTAACTTCCATCATCACATATCTTTCTCTGACTCTTCTGCTTTCTCTCCCACTTTTAAGTTTCCTTGTGATTACATTGGGCCCACCCGGATAGCTCAGAGTAATCTTCCTATCTTAAGGTCAGATGATTAGCAACCTTAATTTTATCTACATCCTTAATTACCCTTTTGCTATGGAAACTAATATAGTCACACCTCTGGGCATTAGGATACAGAGAACTTTGGTACTGGCGGGCATTATTTTGCTTGCCACGAGTATTCTTCTACTGTAGCAAGGAACTTCTTTCTTTTTTTCTTTCTTTCTTTTCTTTTTTCTATTTTGTCATTTCATGTTGACTTGCTCCTTCTCCAGTAGACTCCGACTATCTATTGTTTCCAGTTCTGCCCAGGGTCTGTGTCCCACTAGTCATGCCAATTAAAATTTCTAGGTTTGTTTCCTACAGAAGATCAGGAAAAGTGCAATTAAGCATCGGAATGGGAAAGGCTTTCTGGAAAGTGATTGTCTTTGTCATTGCTATATCTTTGGCACCCAATGCTACAGATTAACAAAAATATTTGGGGAGTGAATGAACAAATCAAGGTGGGATTTGAACTGGCTCTTTTAAGATGGGTAGCATTCAAGGTTCAGAACAAAAGTGCAAGGTATACCTGGGGATCAGGAGAAGGGGATGAAAGTAATGACTGGTGTAGAGGATTCACAAAAGGGAAGAAAGAGGGAAAGGGTGGGAGAGGGGGAGGGAAATAGCAATGTGAAAGAGAAGCATCGATTGGTTGCCTCTCGTAGTTGCCTCTCATACACACCCCCAACTGGGGACTCAACCCACAACCCACAACCCATGCACGTGTCCTGACTAGGAATCAAACAGGTGACCTTTTGCTTTGTGGGACAATACCCAACAAACTAAGCCACACAGGTCAGAGCAAGACTGGGTTTTTGAACAGCCAGGGTCAAGCTGGGTTATAGCCAGGCTTGAGGAGCAGCCTAAGAAGCAAAGAACTTTTGTCTCTACAGACAGAAATGTGTGAGAAATCCACAATGCCATCCTACATGACCTGCCAACACCCCTTCCCTTGGTGATCCCATTCAGTCCCATTAATGTCATTAATATACTGATACTTCCCAAATGTGCATCTCCAGACTCAACCTCTCCTTAGACCTCCATACTCACATATCAAAGTAGTTACTTGACATTGCTACACAGGTATCTAAAAAGCACCTCAAACTTTACGTGTCCAAAACTAACCTCCAGATTTTTAACCCCACCCCCCAACACCAACTTTCTCTTTCCTGAATCCTCCACAACTCAATAAATGGACACTCCAGTCTTCTCACTGCTCGGGAGAAAGACTTCAGAGCAAGTTTTCCCTCACACCCCACATTTATCAGCTAATCCTATCATCTCTACCTTTAAGATATTTCCAGAATCCAAATACTTCCTAATACCCCTGCCACTAAGCCTTAGTTCAATCCACTGTCATCTCGCACTCATAATCACTGTGTGGTTTCCTAACTGGGCCCCCTCATGTCACTGTCTCCACCTTATATTTTTAGTAAAGTAGCTAGAGTAATCCTTTTAAAATTTGATTGAGACCTCTGATCAAACTCCCCCGGTGGCTCTGGATTCTAGTCAAAATAAAAGCTAAAGTCCTTACAACAGCGTGCAAGCCCCAATACCCCCTGGCCTTGCCCCCTCTGCCCCCATCTGTCCTCATCGTCTACTCCTCCCTCCATCGTCTAGCCCTCTGCTGCAGCCACACTTGCCCCTTGATGCTCCTTGAGCACACTACGCTTGCTTCTGTCTTGGACATTGTTACTGCGTCCTTCCCTCTACATTCACTGTTCTTATTCCAGATGTTCCCAAGATGTACACATTCATTCATTCATTTCTTTCAGGTCTCTACTAATATATTACTTTACAAGAAGAGCATTGCTTCGTCACCCAACATACAATAATAACCCCTGCCCCTATCCCAGCATTCTCTATTTTCCTTAGTAAATGCTTTATTTTACCCGAAAGCATTCACCACCATCTGACTTACTGTGTATTTATTTCTTATTTTGTATTCCCTCCACTGGAAATGTAAACTCTAAAACTGATGACTATGCATTTTTTTGCTATTTATTTATTTATTTATTTATTTATTTATTTATTTATTTTGCAATATTCAGTGCCTAAAACAGTACCCTGCACATAGTAGGAACTCAATAAATATTTCTTGCATAAATGAAAATGGAAAGTAGATGAGGAAGGGCCACCTGGTAATGGCCTTGGGAGGGACGAGCTGGGTATAGGCTGCAGGCGATGGAAGCACCCAGGAAGCAGATAGAACCCCAGGTTCTTGGATTGAGGAGTATGGGAAGGGAGAGACAGTGTGAAAGAAGGCCACAATGAGCAACTCTTAGACATGGCAGAATGAATGTTAGAAATGAGGATGAGAGAAGAGTCAGTGATTTAGTCTTTAAGTAGGGAAATAAAAATGTGAGCTCCAGTAGGAAAGATGGATGCCGATACAGGGGACCCTTTGGAAGAAAACAAAGAATGAATTTGGGGCTGAATTCCGTTTGGTATGCCTTCAAAACAGCCGCTTGGAGGCTTCTCTCAGGGGATAGGGAACAGACTAAGCCTGTATCTGCCCTTCTGAAGGGCTCCTCGGAGAAGCCAGAGCAGTCAGGCTGACTGGATGGGCAGGAGCCTCGTGTGCTCACTTAGGAATTAGATGGGTGTCCCGCTTGAGAGGCAGCACAGTCCGGGGCTCAGCATGCTGGGAGAGTTCAGTGCTCAGCGAGAAGGCAGGGACGATTAGCCAGCAAAGGAGAGTGAGAGTATGTTTGCCTCTCTGCTTTTTTTGTTGTTGTTGTTGTTTTTGTTTTATGTTCGTGAGAAAGTCTGGAATTTGTCAGGATTCCTGAAGACAGGAGAATGCCTTTTTATAGAAATTCCAGTTTCATGGGTTGAGTGATCAAGGCAACTGTAGCTTTAAGTCCTCTGGTGACTGGATTGTGGTGGCAACCCTGCCTGCTCAAGAATGTGCTACCTCATAAATCTCCAATCTAGCTTGACCACTTAATGCTCTCATATTACCCTAGATGGGACTTCACCTAAGCGGTTTCACCAGTTAAACATTGCCAGAGTCCTGTTTTTCCACCACTTAGTGAAAGAGATTAGTTGCCTTCTCCTGCAGAGGGCTTGTGATGTGAGTAGAAACCTATCATACAATCCTGGGTGAGGACAACATGGCCCCTGCTTGGAAGCTGAGGTGACAGAGGGGAAGGAGCTGGCTTCCTGGCTCAGAGCTTGTCCTCAGATGCCAGGGGCAGATGAACCATCCAGCAGAGCCCATCGATGGCCTAGTGAACTTCTCTCTAAAATCATAGCACTCCCATGGTGGCAGAACCCATGACAGGTCTCCCTTCAGGTATACTTTTGAAAGTGACAATGATTTATCTTTAGCCGGCACCTCTAAACCAATAGCTAAGAAGACCAAATTCCCCTCCTATTTGAAACAATAGGCCTGTCTGTGCTCCTCCACTCTGCTCGGTGACGGGCTCTGCCTCTGACTTTCCCTGCAGGCAGCCTCACTGTTCAGTGCCCTTTGTCTCCTTCAGTCCTAGAGCAGGTGTGTATATTTTCCCGAGTAGATTAAGTAGGTATAAGTAGATTCTTAATAGATATATTAATTTGGTCCAATATTTACACTCACATTTCTGATTTTTTCAGGGAAATAAATAGTTTTCTTGTTTGCTAGATTTTTGTAACCTCAAGGGGGAGATGACAGCATAGTGTTGTAGAATATGGCTTTCTTATCTCTATATATTATGGTCACACTGATATCATCATAGTCTAAACCTCTAGGTAATCCCTTTAAAAAAACTTTTTTGTTGATTTGAGAGAGAGAGATAAATTTGTTGTCCCACTTATTTATGCATTTATTGGTTGATTCTTGAACGTGCTCTGACTTGGGATCAAAACCGCAACCGTACTGTAGTGGGATCACACTCTAAACAACTGAGTACCCGTCCAGGACAATAATCTCTTAATATTCAATCATCTACCTCTGTAACCTGCCTGGGAGGGGACACTGTGTTGGAGCAGAAGAGCCATGGCCACAGAGTCATCCCTGGGACCATGTCCCATTGAAACTTTGCTTTCTACTGGGTCATCGTAGTGAAACGACATGCTTCTTCATGGCTCCAGA
The DNA here is from genome assembly GCA_004027735.1 of Carollia perspicillata. Classification (NCBI taxonomy): domain Eukaryota; kingdom Metazoa; phylum Chordata; class Mammalia; order Chiroptera; family Phyllostomidae; genus Carollia; species Carollia perspicillata. The sequence goes on along the minus strand of PVKM010000291.1, from coordinate 70,363 downwards.
TCTCGTCCTTATTCTGCCGGAGTTTTCCTTTTCAGACTGGTTCTTTTCAAAGGCATTCCCCTCCTTCCTTACCTCTTCAGGACACTATTCAGCTCTTCAATGGAAAGAAATGTGGGAAAGATAAACAAATACAGGAAAAGTCAGTGCCCTCAAACAACCCAGCAACAATCCCTGAGACACGGAAATGCCGAGCCTGAAACATGCTCGGTGGAGTGGGGGATGGGAAAACACAGGCAGACTCATTAAACTGCTCTCCCAACAAATGATCCTCGCACAGCACAAAAAGGCGGCTATGTAGCCTTTTACAGGCCATGTCTCTACTTTCCCACTTATAAAATGGGGGCCCTGTAGGGTTGTTATGGGAGATAAATATCATACTTCTTCAAAACGAGTAGTAAGAAATCATTCATAATTCATTCTTTCAACAAATACCACCGAGCGTTTGTTATGTTATAAACACCAAGAGTAAAGCAGCTCTCGTGGGGTTGGCACTGCTGACGAGAAGCTGCGGCTTGGGGAAGAAGAAAGAAGCATCCAGCCACATAGAGTCAAGAGGAAGAGCATTTCTGGGTGAGGACACAGTTAATGCAAAGGCTCTAATGTGGAAAGAAGTCTTGTAACTCAGAAAACCAGGAGATGGCCCATGTGGCTTGAGCCTCTGGGTAAAAGTGAGAGTGGGGAGCGAGGCAGAAGTCAGCTCCTGTGAGACTTGCAGGAGAGGGTATCTGGGTTTTACATTAAGTGCAATAGGAAGAGTTGCACATTCTGATTTACGCTTTAAAAGCTTGCATTTTCTTCTCTGTGTGGAGGATTGCAAGTAGGAAGATTGGAGTGGAGTAAAAGTCATTTAGGAAGAGAGTATGTGGCTTGGATTCTACACATAGACTTTTCAGCTCTGGACAGTAAAAGTCTAGTCTTAACTGGTTTCCAACAGCATCTACTCACATGCATTCAGAGTAAAACATCTTTCCTTATTATCTAGATGAAGTTTTTGACTCTTTTTAAACATCCAATCTGTTTAGTCTTCACTTCACATCTAAGTCTGGTATCTTTATGGGTCAAAGTCACAGTATAATAGTATTCTAGAGCTGATAAGAGGTGATGAGGTACATTTTTTGTTTCAGCATTGCTATTCCTAGACCCTCTCAGTCCAGATAAATGTCTACTCTTTAAAAAATATTTAACAGCTTTATTGAGATACAATTTACATGCTTTGAAATTTATCTACTTTATAGAAGTCAGTGGTGTTTAGTATATTCCCAGAGTTGTGTGAACATCAGCATGATCTAATTTTAGTGTGTTTTCATCACTCCAAAAAGAAATCTCATACCCTTTAGCAGTCACTCTCCATTCCTCCTACCCGCTCCCCATTCAGACCTTGGCAACTACTAACCTGCTTTCTGTTTTCTTGAATCTGCTTATTCTGTGCATTTTACATAACGGCAATCATAAAATATGTGGCTTTATGTGACTGGCTTCTTTCACTTCGCATGTTTCCAAGGTTGATACATGTTGTTTCATATATTGGAGCTTCATTTCTTTTTACCGATGAGTAACATTCTGTTATATGAATGTACCATGTTTTATTTACCCATTCATCAGCTGGTAAATATTTAGGTTGTTTCTATTATTTCTGCTTTGTGGCTATTGTGAGTAATGCCGCTACGAACACACATGTACAAGTTTTTGTAAATGTATCTTTTCACTTCTCTCGGTTATGTACCTCGGAGTGAAACTGCTGGATCATACACTAATTTTATATTTAATTGTTTGAGGAGCCACCAGACTGTTTTCCAGAATGTATGAGATTTCAACCTGCTCCCTGATTGCATATCTCTTAAGTTACCTCCCTGAGCAGAAAGTCTGTCTTCACATGAATCAAGAAACTTATTTTTTTATATTTGAAAGTAATGCTCAAAGCGGTGTCCCTTTGTGTCCTCCAAATGAAGCAATACTGACTTCTTTCCTTCAGACAATTTATTTTTTCTTCTACTCCTTTGTGGATTCCTTCATTTAAAATACAGAAATCAATATCCATCACCCTAAAAAGGATTTGACTAATGCCAGTAATTACAAAAAGATTGTCTTAATAGTAACAACACACATTGCTTTCTTAGTTACATTTATAGTCACTCTGACCCTTGAGTCATTTTTCTCTCAAACTTATGTAAGTTGGGTTAATCTTTCCCCTTTATCTGTGGTTTTTGATATTTATGCACATCACTCTCCATGCTGATGCTTGAATCTGAGCCCCGAAATTGAGGCTTTCTTCTTTGCCCACATCAACTGTTTACTTATTACACCATTTTGGCTTCATAGCACCAACACATAATTTTCAGAGGCTGGTAGAATAGGCCCTTCTTCTGAATTCAATCTCAACTTAAATTCTCAGCTCCCATTGGGTTCTTCCCTTTGAGACGAGTGAAGCTGAATCCTCCCTGCTCCCAAAAATAACATCATAATTTTTCTTGAGTCACAGCTCCTAATGAGCCAATGCCTTCTATTCAATTGCCCATTCATTGCTCATTCAATAAATATTTATTGAAGGTCAGGAACTGCTTCAGTTTCTGGGGACACAGAGGTGAACAAAACAGACCAAGATCCTGTATTCAGGGTTTACATTCTTGTGAAGGTTATATAATTTAAGCAGAAATAAGCTTGAGCTTAGGGATCAGATCATTTTAAAGGGACTTCATATTTTCTCTGAAGTCCACCCCACTCTTTATAAAAATGAAATCATAGAACAGAATGATCACTTGACTTGCTCATAATTAGTCCCTGGTGAGCTAAAACGGATTCTAGGTCTTAGACTTCCAGGGGTCTTTCCACCACTGTGCTAATTGGAAAGGTTTGAGAAATCCCTTGACTTGACAGGCACCAGTCAATGTAACATTTCTTAGCTATGGGAACATCTATGAGACGTTAGTGGACATTGCTGCAGATCTAGGCATGAAAAAACACAAGGAACATGGACGAGGAAGAAAAGCAAGAAGTAATCTTTGAAAATTCTTTTTTAAAACCAGACCCTCTTTCTTGAGGGGGTGTCTTTGAAGTCAGGCTTCCAAGTTACAGTAAACATTGTGAGCAAATGTGATTGAGTGAATCTTTCACAAACAAGATTCTTTTTTATTTTCTTCAAGGAACTATGAAACCTGCTTTCAGAGGGCAAGTCAGGCAGTGAATTTTCCTGTTTTAATTTCAAAGTCCAGCATGTTGTTTTATGTTCCCAGCGGCTTCCTGTTTCTCCTTTCCCTCAGAGTTCAAGATTAGCAGCAATTTTCCATCTTGAAAACAATGCAAACAGTTCACCCCTATGGATTACAGGAAAGCTGGGCTTATTGACATGTGCTTGCATCTGGCCTTCATGACGTAGCTGGTGCTTCTCAAGGCCTCCTTTCAGACTGGACAAAGAGATGGATTGTTTTTCACTGGTGTGGGAGATAATTACAGACTTGCATTCAGTAGAAGCCCATGTTCAGAATCATTACCTTGAGGCTTCTACTTTTACAGCCTGGAAGAATCACTCTTTTTGAGGTCTGCACTTGGCTTTGATGGCTGGGTATCATGAGCCTTCCTCCAATCCCAACACCAGACATGTCGATATTGACTCTATGCTATTGGACTTCTTTCTCTATCACCATGTCCTTTCCCTTCTAAAACCCCATGGAAAGCAATAAGGAACCAATGGCTACAGAGAGATCTAGAAAAAGGAATAAAAATGTGCCAACATAATACAAGGTTTACCCTCTAAGATAGGAATTAAAGGAGGAGCATCATGGTGGCTTAAAAATAAAATATTTACAAATTAGAGGCCAACTTAGAAAGTTCAAAGACTGTTTAGAAAAAGGTAAGACAAAATCTGTAGGACATCACTACCCTCCCACCCTTCCCTAGAATACTTCTTTCCCAATCACCTCTCTGTCCCCTTCCGCCCAGCACACACACGCTTGCCACCAAATGCAGTCGGGTAATAGTAGCAGCAAAGGATTGGATGATTTCCCAAGGGAGGCAGGGAAGAACTGGTCTTTTTTGTCTAATATTTATGATTCACAAGGTGTCAAAAACCTTACATACTGCAAATTAGAGCAATCATGTTTCCTGACAGAAATCCTTCTTTCTACATTTCTTTGCTTAGAGATGACACTTGTTAACTTTCACCAATCCCAGGAATCAAAACCCTCTGGTTCACTGCTGTCCTCCTGCCACACATAACTTTTAGCTAATTCTTCAAGCCATCTACCAGCTATCTTTCTGTTGTCATTGAGGTCAAATGAGATTATTTTCAATTCTAACATTATTTATTAAATACTTACTATGTGTTACTTTTGTGCCAGAAACTGTCAAAGAGATGAAAATGAGCATTATATTCTCTGGTTTTAAGTCACTCAGACTCTCAGCCTTTTGAAAATGAGAAGATAAAAGGTGACCCAATGAGTATCGTGACTTTATGCTCATGTCTCCATCAAAGATCACTAACTGATTAGAACATGGATTTGTCAAAGATGAAGTGTGCCTTTCACCTGGGACCAAGGGCCACTTCTGATAACCGCTGCATTTCCCAGAATAGTGGCAATTTCTCTTGCTTAGTTTCGGAGGAGCCAGGTGGATCAGAGTAACTTTGACTGACACCTTCTCATAGTGACTACATGGCCATCACATGGTGATATAATGAATCTCCAAGAAACAAATTATATCCATTTTGATCCATTGCCCTTACTAGTCTCCTAGAGAAAAGTAGGAAAATCTACTTTTTAATAGGGGAAACAAAACAAACACACAGCAGGTAGGATAGCATAGAATATAAAGTCAAGGTTCTGGAGCCAGACTCTCTGAATTTGAATCCTGACTGTGTTACTTGCTAGCTGCAAAACCTCAGACAATTTTCTTAATCTATACTATGCCTTGGTTAACTCATCTGTAAACTAGGATAATAATAGTGGTATCTACCTCAGGAAATTATGAGGATTAAACAAAGTAATACTTTAAAGCATTTTGGCCATAGTGAGGGTTTAACAAATATTAGATTTTGTTATTATATTAACTACCTTAAACAAGTAAGTTAATTCAGAACCAATTAATATAATATTATCCATGTTGAGAACTCAGAGCACAGATATATTAATGAAGGCTAGGGAAGTCCGAGTTGGCTTCATGGAGGTGGTGACTCTTGAGCTCAGTTTTGTATGCAAGTGGGACTTTCAAGGTAAGGGAATAACACCTCGATGTCATAGACATATAAATGAGTTAAGTATCATACATGAGGAGGAGGCTAATTAATACATTCTATGAGAGTCATAGTTGCAAGATTCTCAGGCAAAAGCTAAAGAGAATAAATGCTCACTGTTTAAAATTCTGACTCCCAGACACAATGGAGGCATAGGTAGATACACTTGCCTCCTTGTACAACCAAAAGCAGGACAACAAATTTAAAAACAAAAAACAACTAGAACTGACAGAAAATTGAACTGTATGGAAGTTCGACAACCAAGGAGTTAAAGAAAAAACATTCATCCACACTGGGGGGAGGGGCAGAGATGGGCAGCTGAGAGGAGAGGACTTGAGGCAAGGTGGCGGCTGGAGGACAAGGTGGGCAAGGCGGTGGTTGGGTGTCCAGGAGGTCCCACAGTTGTGTGTGGATAAACTGGGAGGAACAACTGGGGAGCGAGACAGACAGAGTAACACAGGGTTCCAGTGTGGGGAAATAAAGCCTCAAAACCTCTGGCTATGAAAACCTGTGGGGGTTGAGGTGGCAGTGGGAGAAACTCCCAGCCTCACAGGAAAGTTCATTTGGAGAGAACTACAAGGTCCTAGAATGTACACAAACCCACCCACCTGGTAGTCAGCACCAGAAGGGCCCAATTTGATTGTGGGAAGTAGAGGAAGTGACTAAAAGCTGGCTGAGAGGTGAGTAAGAGGCATTGTTCCCTCTCAGGTCCCTTGCCCACAAACAGCACCACAACACATCTGCATGGATTGCCCCATCTTGGCCAATACCTAAGTCTCTGTCCCTTACTATGTAACAGGTAAACCAAAACAAAGAAATATGGCCCAAATGAAAGAACAGATCAAAGTTCCAAAAATAGAACTAAGCAATGAAGAGATAGCCAACCTATCAGATGCACAGTCCAAAACGCTGGTAATCAGGATGCTCACAGAAATGGCTGAGTATGGTAACAAAATAGAGGAAAAAGTGAAGGCTATGCAAAGTGAAATAAAGAAAAATATACAGGGAAACAACAGTGAAGAAAAGGAAACCAGGACTCAAATCAATAATTGGGAGCAGAAGGAAGAAGCAAATATTGACCCAGAATAGAATGAAGAAAAAGAATTCAGAAAAATGAGGAGAGGCCCAGAAACATCCAGGACAAGTTTTAAATGTTCCAACATGCAAATCATAGGGTGCCAAAAGGAGAAGAGGAGGAACAAGAAATTGAAAACTTATTTGAAAAAATAATGAAGGAAATGTCCCCAATCTGGCAAAGGAAATAGACTTCCAGGAAGACCAGGAAGCTCAGAGAGTCCCAAAGAAGTTGGACCCAAGCAAGCACACACCAAGGCACATATAATTACATTACCCAAGATTAAAGAGAAGGAGAGAATCTTAAAAGTAGCAAGTGAAAGGGAGATAGTTACCTACAAAGGAGTTCCCATAAGACTGTCAGCTGATTTCTCAAAAGAAACCTTGCAGGCAATAAGGGGCTAGAAAGAAATACTCAAAGTCATGAAAGCCAAGGACCTACATCTAAGATTACTCTATCCAGCAAAGCTATCATTTAGAATGGAAGGGCAGATAAAAGGCTTTCCAGATAAGGTCAAGTTTAAGGAGTTCATCATCACCAAGCCCTTATTATATGAAATGTCAAAGGGACTTGTCTAAGAAATAGAAGATGACCAAAACTATGAGCAGTAAAATGACAACAAACTCACAACGATCAATAACTGAAACTAAGAACAAAAACAAAAACAAACTAAGCAAACACCTACAACAGGAACAGAATCACAGAAATGGAGATCACATGGAGGGTTACCAGCAGGGAGGGGGAAGTGGGAGAATGGGGGAAAAGGTGCAGGGAATGTGAAGCATAAATGGTAGGCACAAAGTAGACAGGGGGAGGTGAGGAATAGGATGGGAGATGTAGAAACCAAATAACTGAAATATATCACCCATGGACATGAACTAAGAGGGGGTAGAATGCTGGTGGGGGTGGGGTGCAGGACGAAGGGGAATAAAGGGGAGAGAAAACTGGGACAACTATAATAGTATACTCAATAAAATATGTTCAAGAAAAATAAAAAATATAAAATAAAATTCCTCCCAGATGAGTGATAAGGAAACAAGGTGAGAGGATGTGCGGATTGCATAAAATGACATAAAACCATTTTAATGATAGAATTAATTTACACTAGTAAAAGGAAGTAGCTTTATTGAACAGAAATTTGGAGGAGGTACAATAATGTAAGGCAGCAGTTTTCAACCTTTTTTATCTCATGGCACATATAAACTAATTAATAAAATTCTGCTGCACCCCCAAATATATTTTTGCTGATATGACAAAAACAGGTAAAATGTTGATTTATTCACACTAGATGGTTATTGTTGTGTTGGCTGTTGCCATTTCTTAATTTGACAATCTAAGGAAAAAGAGTCATTGCCCCTGACAAAACAGCCAGGTATCACATGTATGCAAAATTCTTGCAGCACACTCATGGGCCTGCCAAGACACACCAGCTAAAAATCACTGATGTAAGGAAGAGGGTGTATAAATCAGAGTTTAAGTTTCAAATAAGAGAATTCACTCTGTCTAGTTTAAGCAGAAAAGAATTGTATTAAGGAATAGTAACCATCTGCCAGAATAGGGAAAGAAGAGAAGAGTCCAATTGTAGAATGATGCAGCCCAAAGCAATGTTCCATCAGGCCAGGGCTTCTCTGGCTAAAGCTCTCCGCCACCCTGCCCAGCACCCCGCTCAGCATCCAGCACGTGCAGGACTGCACAACAGCCCCATCGCTGCTGTCTTTTAAGTAATGGTCTGAGTTGGGGCTAGCAAGCTCAGAGACTGGCTGCCTATTTCCGTAGATAAAGTTTATTGGAGTAGTCATGCCCACTGGTTTACATGTTTTCTCACTCCATTTCCCCTCTTCTATTAGTCTGGAAATTGTATTCTCTTCCATTTTTAGTTGTTTGGTACTTTTAAGACTTTTTTAAAACTCTTCCTTAGCTTTTTAGTTATTCTCAGTAGAAAGATAAATCTAAATTGTGTAGTGTATCATTCCTAGAAACAGAAGCTCTGGGACCGTTACTTTTTTTGGAAAAAAATAATTTCGTGCGTGGAACTCTTATCCAGCAACATAAATTCTAAATTAAACATAGTATTAGGGGGGAAATAAATGATTTTATATAATTACGCAAGACATAAAACCTATACGCTATAAAGAAAAAAGATCAATAAACTTGACCACATGCAAATTTAAACTTATTTAAATTTAAATTAAACTCATTACAAATTTACCATTGCCAATTTAAATTGACTTGACAAAGGCATATGAATAAGGTAAAGAGACAGGGGACAACTTCAGAGAAGGTATTTGGAATCCATATAGCACAGAATAGTGTCCATATTGTGAAGGGAGGGTTTGCAAATCCAGAAGACAATGACAAGGAGCTGGACCCCCCACAAATGAACCAAACTTTTCAATAAGCAACCCACAGAACAAAAAATGCAAAGCATAAATAAAGTTTAGAAGATAATAGACTTTACTAATAATTGGTGAGATGAAATAAGTCTTCTAATAAAGCAGTATAGCATACATTGAAAAATCATACTTTAGCTAGCATTTTGTATTTGATTATCTATCTTAAAGATTTACACATGTTTGCAAAGATGCTTATTTGAAAATCCTCAATGTCCCTCAGGGGCAAAATAAAATTAAACATTCAAGCTATAAAATACTACTTTGTAGTTGTTATAAATATTGGGATAGATTTATATGTGCTTCAGAGAAATGTCATTATGAAAAGATATGAGGGAAAGGAAGTAAGTTTGAGAACTTTTCTTTTTCATTTATGTAAAAAAATAACACCCAGGTGTATTGTGCATACATATTTATAAATGCTAAAACAAAATGAGAAAAATGCATACCAAATTGTTAGCAATGTTTGCACACAGGAGGCTTTTCAAAATTAGATGTGGGTGAATGGGGACTTTCCCATGTTTCCCTACATAATAATGCATTTCTTGAATATATTATAATGAGCTGCAGTCATTCATTACATATAAATATACAAAATATATATTATGTATATATATTTTTTAACTATGGTGCATAGGTTGTGAGGTACAAGTCAAGAAGCCTGAACTTTAGAATCAAGCAAGCTTGGCTTCTACAGCCCTGGCTTTTTCTTGCTGGCTTTGGGACTTTAGGCAAGCCATTCAAGCTCTCTGAATATTCATCTGAATTTATACATCTTTAAAATGAGGGGAATTAAATTAAAAAATATGTGTTAATGTCAAGCAGTGTTTTGTACATAGCAGATTACAATAAAATTTACTGTGTTACTTCTCTCTGAAAATAGTGAAAAAGAAGTCACAGAGATGTAGGGCAGAGACCACGTCTTCAAAACTTTGAAAGTGAGGAGGAATGACTTAGCTTTCGTTTGGTAAGAAGAGCCACTGCAAAACCCTGAACTGGACGGTGACTTGATCCAAAAGATGTTTCAGGAAGATTACTTTGGCAATTCTAAAGAAGAAAAGGAATCCATTGGCATAGTTTTATCTCTTTTTCTGTAATAAATGGTGACATTGTAGAATTGAAAACTTTTTTTTTCATTTTCTTTTATTTCCTAAGGCTTGAAAACTTTATGATGCATTACTTGTCCTTCATTTTTGCACATGACCTAGCAAATGATCTGGGCAAAAGAAAGATCCCTAGGGGAGCCCATAGCTGTGTAGCTTTATTTGATTCTCTCAGAATCAGCATTGTGGCTAAGCTCCAATGGAGTCGGTTTCTCTAATTGCTTTTCACCAGGATTGTCTACTTTTCTTTCAGATTTCTAATCTTCCACTGCACATACTGAAGCACAACAGATTGATCCTTAGTAAGTTGAAGGTACTTTGAAGGGAGCCCTGGTTTAGTCATAGCACAAAATGTAGTCATCACAAATGTTTCAAAAAATATTTCTTTTTTTAAATATACTTTTTAAAGAGTTTGTTTATTTATTTTTAGAAAGAGGGGAAGGGAGAGAGAAAAAAAAGGGGAGAGAAACTTCAATATATGGTTTCTTCTCATGTGGTCCCCCCACTGGGGACCTGGCCAGCAACTCAGGCATGTGCCCTGACTGGAAATCGAACCAGTGGCCCTTTGGTTCCCAGGCTGGCACTCAATACACTGAGCCACACCAGTGAGGACCCAAAAAAATATTTCTTAAAAGTTAGGACAGACTTTCTGTGCTTTCCTAGGAGATAACTGACATTCTGGAAGGATATTCTCACGTGCCATGCCCATGCAGCCTAGCCAAGGCCCAGGGCTCTTAGCTTGGTCATTCAGGATAACCCTGTCCTGATACATGTCCCCTGGAAGATAACACTTGTCTGTGACCCACTTAATGATAACAGTAATAATAACGAATAAATCTGAAATTGCGACTTGGAGTTTGTAGTTTCTACAAATATTTACAAATGAAAAAAAGACTGTCCTCCTTACTAATTTCCCCACTAGAACTCTCTCACCCTATGTCTCTGTCTTCATCTTCTCTCCATACTGGAAACCATCCTGGTTGAATCTCCACATTTTGGTGGCACAACACTAAGCTCAGCCTTGAGAGGGGAAGGGATAGGTACTAAGCTTTTTGGTGTTCAGTGTGCTATCGAGTCATGCCACTGTTCAAATTAGTTTCTCCAGACTTAGAAATTAAGGTTTTTGCAGTCAAAGCTGCAAGTGGATAGGCTGAGGTGGATGAAATGTTTTGACAAACAGCTCAACGTGTCCTGGTGCGCCCTGCAAGTCATTCAGCAGCCTGCTCCGAGAGTCACACCTTTGCAGACTGCTTTGTATGTTGTTCTGCGCTGCAGGGTGGACACTGAATTCAGGGAAAGACCACATTGAGATGGTGGTCTAAGGCACTTCACAGCATAAAATAAAATATCTGTATTTTACTCTATTTAAATAGCTGTTATATTTAATTTACTTTTCTGTTAAATGTAGGGTTTGTCCTCTGAATGGCCTGACCATGGGAGGTGCTGCTGAATAGACCTATAGGAAACATGGAGACTCTAGAGAATGTAAAAAGAAGGAGAGATCATATATAAAAGAGAGGGCAGAGAGCATATATCTGTAGCTAAAAAGTTAACTATTTTTCAAACACATTTTTAATTTTTTTTAGATTTCATTTATTTATTTTTAGAGACGAGAAGGGAGGGAGAACAAGAGGAAGAGAAACATCAATGTGTAGTTGCCTCTCGAGCACACCCCACTGGGGACCTGGCCAGCAACCCAGGCATGTGCCCTGACTGGGAATCGAACCGGTGACCTTTTGGTTCACGGTCTGGCACTCAATCCACTGAACCACACCAGCCATGGCTAAAAAATTAATTATAAAGTACACATCAACAGAGCTATGTTCCAGGTAAAGGAATTGAACCTTGCCAGTATCCAGAAGTTCCCTCATGTCCTTCCTTATCACCACCACACTCCCTCTCCTGAGCTTAGGAAGATATTATCTTAGATTCTTCTAAAAGCTTTATGATCTGGCTTTTTATATTTGGGTTTATAATCAAACCCAAATAAAATTTTGTGTATGGGATACTCAGTTGTCGCAGTACCACTTATTAAAATGCCTATCTCCATTGCACTGCATAAATCAATTATCTGTCTCCAGGCCCTGAATTTATTTATCCTGCTTCAAAGAGACACTTTAAAAGTTCATTAATTGAAGCCTCTGGTTATTCTAGCTCTCCTTTCTTGAGCCTTTCCTATGTCAGGGGCTCTCTTTATGTTTAAGAAGACAATCTTCATTTGGTTTTCATGATAACCCTATAAGGGTGTTGCTATCGTTATTCCCAGGTGGTTCAGAGGTTAAGAAGTAACTTATCCATGGTCACCCAGCTAGTTAGTGACAAAGTCAAGATTCCAAAATCTGTTTTTCTGCATTTTACTCTGAAGCCCAAACACCTTCCACATGATGGCCCGCTGCCATTTCAGTCCCAATACTTTAGGTGTCCTGCCTAAACCCTGCCCTGAACCATTCTGTCCTTCTAGACACATAACTGGTTCTCTCTCTCTCTCTCTCTCTATCTGTCTGGAGACATGCCTGCTGGTTGGATTTGAATCCTTTGTCTATTTAAAGAATCAAATATCAGCCAGCCACTCGGGCAGCCCAGGCCTCAGGCTCTCTGCCATATGTTCTTGCCAAGGGACCTTGGCTAGATCTGGGGTTTTCCCAAAAGGATTTGATACTTGATACTCACCCTTCAGCCTGATTTTCAACCTGTGATGCTTTCCTCAGCCCTTACAGGTAGTTGATTGTGCAGCTTTTCCTTTGTGTGCAAAAAATGTGTCGTCATCAGCCCAGATTTGCTCTTCTCAAAGCTATCAGTGAGAGATGGCAGCCTGTGGGAATGGGAGAGGCAATTGGAAGACTGGAAATGGGTCCTCGGATTGACGTGCATTGCCTGGCTGCCAAACAGGGCTACATTTTCAAAAGAGATAATTACTCAAGGCCCGTTTCAGAGCTAAAACCTGGCTTGTAAAAAGAAGGGGTTAGGGGCAATACTGTTCACAATGAATTTGCCAAATCCTTGATTGGGAAATATTCACAGAACACTGGCAATCATTTCTGGTTAACCCTGCTTATACAACAGTTCCCAAAGCAGCCAGATGCTCTTGTGTGCAGTGCTTCAGTAAGGTCAGTAAACATATGGGAGCTAACCACCCTTCTCTGAAATCTCTCACTGACTCCAACTGTAAAGAATACGGAGGATCTTTCCTGCTACCAAAACACGTCAAAGCATGGGTGTTGCCACCTTGTCCCATCCACACACTACCATATTGACATAGCACCCATGAGGTTGCACATGGCTTTGGTTTTTTGCTTAAATGCTCTATACTTCTTTTTTCTTAGACATCTCACCAGCGATGTGGTGGCTAAAGGCCAGAAGTATTTCGGAAAGAATAGTTCAGGTTTCATCTAGAAGTTTATCCCATGCCTGGTGGTCCTCTGCCACACATTCTTAGGTTTACTGACAACCTGCCAGCAACAAGATGACTTCAGCTCTTAGCACAGGTGGTGCACTCTGCTGGGAGTTGGGATAGGCAATGCAAAGCCACTGCTTGTGTGTGCAGTGACTATTCCCCCTTTTTTAAGATTCAGAAAGATCCTAGTTCTCTTGGGGCATAAAATACGCTCTGTGTTTACTGACCTTTTGTGCTACCAGGTTCGGCAGTGCCAGTGTAAAACATGAGGATGTTTTTCATACATCTCTCACCTTATCCCTCCTCGAAAAAAGTTTTGGTTTTATCAGCAGTTGTCACTACTGCTGCATGGGATCCAAGAATGACCTCAGATGATTATGTAAGTATTGATTTACTGATGAGAGGAATGATATATAGAGATTTCCTTGTGGCAAAACCCTGAATTACAGTCATACATCCCCTTCAAAATCAGCTGCAAGCTAAGTGTTTAATTGCAGAATCTCCGGGAGAAAGCCGGGAGAATGGGGAAAGAATATGTAGTCGATTTAACATGTTCTGGACTGATATATCACTCGTTCTAAGCAAGCCTGAATTTTTGCTGTGAGTTCCAAAAATTGCTGACACAGTTTGGTTCACTGTAAATGGGGCTCAGAAAAATCAGTGAAAACCAATAATATTACATGGATTTCAGAAGTGATCTTTAACATCGAGTACCTAAATTTATAGAGAAAATGTTGACAGGAAGGAAATTGACGTTGACTAGAAATGTAGGGGCATGCAAGTTATGGAGGATGTGGTCGGTGAGAGTCCTGCTCTTACGCTCACACTTCCACGTAAAGATCTTTCTGGGAGCATTGGGAATTGAAAGAGAGAGACCCTCTGATGTGTTCTAAAATAAACCAATGAAAAGAAAAGGCAACGTCTGGAAAACGTCGGTAGTTAGGACTGCTGATGCTGCTCTCCTCCGCTCCCAAAGCTGTGCTAGCTGAAACATGAAACAAGGTAGAATCCAAAGAACAGGGCATGAAATCAAGATGAAGCTTCCAGATGGTGGCTTTCATCCCTGGCTCAGCCCACCCGCCCCATTACCATTTGCAAGCACTTTTGAGAAGTCTCTGCTTGGTTTCTCCGGGGTTGGCATTCTCTGGGTAAGTTCTCTTCCTCAGTGTGCCTGCATCTTCATTCCTCTGGCAGAACACGTCCTGGGTCTCTGACATGTGGAGTGAGTGTTCCAGTCAAGCCTGCTTGGGACCTGGAATTTTCACCAATAAGACTGAAGGGGCAAAGAAATTCCAGGAGGTGGTTTCCAGCTTGCACACTGTTTCCACATCTCAGATAGCAGTGACTCCGTCTGTTTGGTCACAGTTGGTTACACCCGACCACAGCCACATCCTGACCCTGAAGAGGAGCCAATATTTGTTGAATTTGTGATGAACAAAGAAATGTATCATTTCGTTTGTCATCATAATCACCCATGGAAGTAGCTAGGGCTGTTGCCACCCAATCTCATTTTATAGATGAAGAAATTGAGCCTCAGAAGGACTAAATGCTTTTACCCTAGAACTCAGGCCACTAGATTGCTGCACTGGGACCATAACCCAGTTATTTTTATTCCACATCCAGCATTCCTTCTGGATGTGGAATAAAAAAGATAAATGGAAGAGAAGAAGGCTAAAGTTAATTTGAACCAGACTGCTAGGGAAATTGATGAATTTCTAATTTTCTGTTGTTAGAAATGTTGGAGTTTCATCCACAGCTTGAATCCGGTGAGGATCTAGGCTGCAAGGAGAGGGACTTTTTAGGGCTTGGTCAGAGAGCTAGCTACTGGTTCCGAAGGGATGATGTTAAAGACGTAGAGAAGCTACAAAAACTGAAAGCAGAAGTTAGGATGAAAGAACTCACAAGGTGAGGAATGGAAGTGGAGCTCAGCGGCTACAATGTGCAACGGTAAAAGGCAGGGTGGGCCCAGGTACTAGAGGGAACCCTAAGGGTTAGAAGCTAGGGTGCTTTGAGAAGAACTACAGTTGATCTAGAGCAAAACTTCAAACCAAATAGTAGAGCAACTGAGACTTGCCGAGAAAAGGTAATGTACTTACTTAATCAGAGTGTTTCTGTGGTGGAGCCACGGTGCAGTTACACGCTCTTTATTCCCCTACTTTCTCCTGGGAATTCTAGAGAAGGTGTGAGTACTAGAATCTACGGCTGGTCTTGAGAGAATGATAGTAAATGCTCGTTTTGGCTCCTGAACATGGGACTTGAGATCCCTGAGCCAGAGCACATGGCTTTTTCTTATCCTTCATCTTGCCCTTTGCAGATTTCAAGAGGCCTTCTCTATGCCCCTAAACCAATCCAGAGAAACAGCGTGTTGAAGTGGCAAGATCACTGAAAGAAAGCTAGGAAACAAAGGTTGAAAATTGTCTTTACCAAAAACTGTGACCTTAGACCAGCCACTCATACTTCCTGGGCTTCACTGTCTCCATTTGGAAAGATTAACAGATTCTATGTCATGGAAGATCCTTTTATCTAACAATCTATGAAGCAAAGGACAGACTCAGAGACAACATTTATAAAGTATTTTTTTTTAAATAAACAAGGTCTTCAGAGGCTGTTTCATGCATGACATTCAAGTCAGGCTGGTTTCCAGGTCCTGATTCATTATGCTAGTGATTTATCAGGGTTACCCAGTTACTATTCCCATATAAAAACAAACAAGCTAAATTTTGTTAATTTAGCCTGCCTAGGAAAAAAAGTCAAATGTTAATAATTTATAAAAATATCAAAGTAAGGAAGAACAAGGGAATCAAAACACCAAAGGCAAAGACTTTATTTTGCTTTTAGAAAGATGATAGAACTTTTTTTGGAGTTATTAGTGTACAGTGTATGGGGAACACATTTAAAGAGCAGAGGAATGCATTGGGCACGTCCATGCAGCAATACTTAGAGAGGCGGGAGCATTTCCAAAGAATGACAAATACTAACATTCCTTCAAAAGGCTAGACTTGGGGTGGAGGGGAGACTGAGAGAGATATTCATCGGAGGATGACATAATTCTAAATGTATAACTCACCTTTACTTTCACTAAGAAAAGCTCCTGAGTGGAATATATAGCCAAAAGGTTGTTAGTGTTCCTTTTAGAATCATCATGTGAGGGCAGCTGCTAATCGGACATTAATACCCCTGCAGGTTGAGAAGAGACAAGCTGCATGCAGGATGAGACAGAGTTTTATCGACAGAGTTTATATCGAATGCTCTTCAACATGCTTTTCTTGTTATATTTGCTTTGCTTGAGGGAGAGTGTGTGCAGTGGTTAGGAGTATGGGATCTATGATGTATCATTTAGAAGCCAGGCGGCCTTGAGTAAGTTATTTAATCTCATGCCTCAGTTAATTTACCTCTATAACAGAATTATAATAAAATCTCACAGAGTTGATATAAAGAATAAATGAGCCCTGGCTGGTGTGGCTCAGTGGATTGAGCGCTGACCTATGTACTGAAAAGTCACCTTTTCAATTCCTGGTCAAGGCACATGCCTGGGTTGAGGACCAGGTCCCCAGTTGGGGGCGTGCAAGGTGCAACCTATCGACATATCTCTTGCACATCAAAGTTTCTCTCCTTCTCTTTCTCCCTCCCTTCTCCCCTGCCTCAGAAAAAAAAAAAGAATAAATGAGCTAACACATATATATAGCTTGAAAGAATGCCTATTGAGTGCTACTGAGTAGCAGTCTGTTACCTATGAAAATCTTTGTTGTTGTTACATTATTTTGGTGTGGAATCATTCATGGGCCCAGGATGACGTGGGGAGTTAGTGTCTGATTAGGGGTCATGATTGGACACTGGCTGAGAAATGATGGCAGTTGACATTGGTTGGACTGAAAAGACCAAAGTTTGGGAGCAAAGGTCATACTACTATTTAACCACAGTTAAGTCATCTCACATAGTCAATAGTTGACTATACCTTGATTTCATTCTAATTGGGGATTATCTTTGTCCCCTTCTCTTCACAATGAGAAAGGAAATTTGACTGAGTGTAATTTCAGAATAATGAGTTAAGTGGGCTGCATTATAAAAGTGATCTGTGTTTTGCCAGTTCTTTCAGAGGTATTGGGACCTGGATCAACCATGACACTAGCAGCTATCATAGTTTACAGGCACAGTGTGCTCCAGAAAAATGTATTTTAAGCTCCTTCCATACTTGCTTATCCTTTATAGATTTTTGACTCTAACAAGAAATCTTTGCCCATCATATGGCCCCATCATATGCTTGAAATGAGAGAAACACCATTTGGGGACAAATGGACTCAAGATAATGAAATTATTTTAATGCCTGTCAATCTCTCCAACAGGGAGTTAGACATTCCTTACAAAATAACTTCTCTTTGTTCTTTTGTGGTTTAAATAGAACCACTGATCTTCGGGATGTTTCTAATTTTAACTCTATTTAAATAGAAAAGAACTGACTTGGTCATATTACAGTAGCAGAGCCTAATTATAGAATATATGTCTCTTTATTCACCTCTTTCTGAAAAGGTAAACTAACCTCTGACTAACCTCTGTTTTCTTTTTTTTTTTTTCCCCTTCTAACACCATGGTGACTTTAGCACTCATAACTCAAACAACCACCACTAAGAACACAGTTTAAGAATTACTGGGTCTGGTTGGAAAACACTGTAGGGCTCTGATGTCATGATTATAATAAACATCACTCTTGGCATTTTGTTTCCTGGACTGAGTTCTTATTTGAACAAACTTTCCTTTGCAGAGCCCAGTAATTATGCACACAAGCCCCAATTAATTTCTTTAGTCCAAGTCCAGGAACCAAACTTTGTTTGTAAAAGTGCTTTAGTCTTGACAGAGAGCAAACAATTTTATTCTCTGTATGCTAAGAACAGAAGCAGGAGGGTGCGAGGACAGAAATCAGGATGCGAAGCTACAGGCTCCACAGAGCAGCGGACATTTTTCTTGGGTAATGACTTTAATAATCCTGCACTTGACAGAAAGGGCAAGAAAGAAAATAAAGTTAATGGTTCTGAGCTCTATTTTTTCCTGAATTTTAGCCATTACATTAGCTCTTGAAATCAGAGGCATCACACTTACTTTTGCCATTTTATCCTTAAAGCTGTAGATTGAAAATACTCCTTTGTGGATCCCTGAATCAATGGTATTAAGTGAGTGGTAGGTGGCTCTATGAGTTAGGATTAGGATCAACAGCATGTAACAGAAAAATTCAAAATGACAGTGGCTTAAACAAGACAGATGTGTTTTATTTCTCTCGCACACAAAGCAATGCAAGGTTGGCAGTCCAGACCTGATGCGGTAGCTCCACAGAGTCATCTGGAACTCAGGATCCTTTCAGGTCTCTGCATCATTATCCCTAGGCTGTGGTCCTTGTTCTTGAAAGCCCCAAGAAACCATCTAATTACATCCATCTACCAGATAGCAAATGGAGGAGACTTTCTTTGAACGGATTACTTTTCCCCAAAACTCCATTTAACAATTACATTTACCTCTCATTTACTTTCTCATTGGTAGAAACTTAATGGCATAGCCAAAGTTGGCTGCAGGAAAGGCTGAAAATGGACCTTAAGCTAGGCAGTAATGCACACAGATAAAAATTTGGCTTCCCAAGGCTAAGAAACAGAACATAGATGATGGGAAGCAGCTAGCAGTGTCCATGCAGAATAGCGAAGTAGTTCATTGCAGAGGCTGATGGGAGAAAGAAGTTGAAAAGATTTTGTGAACGGTTTCTATTTCTATTGGTAATGCATGTAATATATAATTCTCATGTTATATTATCACTTTTTTACTAATAATTCAGGACTTACAAAAACTGGTCACAGAAAACGAAGAACATAAGAGAATTAGTCAAGATGTTCGACTTCCTACTCTTACCAGACTACCCATCTGCTGACACTGAGGAAGTTACAAACCATGATACTGTGGGTGTTATGCACATACAAACACTTTCAGATTCCTCTATAAACAAAAGGCAAGTGTAAATTCTAGGAAAAAGTAATTCTAGGTATATGGTTACACATCCACCTTATCACAACCAAATAGAGGGTTCTAAAACCACTCTTCACTTCATAAAAAAGGCCTATGTCCTAGATGGCTTCAGAGAAAGCTCATACTTAGAAAACATCTGTGAAAAGCAATTGTCCAGAATACTGTAACAGAAGCGAGCCAATGGGTGCTGAAGGTGAGAGCATAGATGAAGATGGTAGAACTCAGGAGGGAAGGCCTGTGGAGTGAGAATATTGAGGGTCTGGCTGAGAGAAGCTCCCAGTCAAAGAGCCTAGTAGAGGATTCCCATTGGCTGGTGGGGGTAGGGGGGCTGCTAGTTCTTCCTCATCTCTCAAGGTTACTTTCAAACATCTTTCAGAGTTTAGCAGGAAAAAAATGTGCAATTTGTTCGCCTATTGCTCCAGAAATAGTTAAAGCAGGGATCACAGTAACACCTGCCAGTCTATAAGAGCCAAACAATGAAATTTTAAATAGCAACAAAGGGCAGAAGGACAGACAGACACTTGCAGATCACAGAAAGGACACCTCTCTTGGGGTCTCTGGTTCTCTGTTCCAACTGTAAGGGAGTCCTGGGTCACGTCCCCACCACATGTTGCTGACTGTGGTCCAGTGGCCCCGGATGACCCAAGTCTTCTCAGGGATCCCTGTGAAAAATGCAGCCCTATTGACTTTAAAGTTCTATTTAGTCTCACTCCAAGGAATAGCTCAGTTTTTCTCACTGACCTGAGACAACCTCTTTGCAACTGTGGCCTTGAGAAAATCCTCCATAAGCCTCTGGTGAGGACAGAAATGGAATCATAAAAGAATCTGAAAAGTTCTGTTGCCTGATATCCCAAAGTCCCCTCAAATGGTTGAGTAAAAACTAGATGAGGAGCATGAGTGGGTGGTGCTTGTCCTTAGATCTGAGGTTCTCTGAAGGCCAATTCAACAGGATTACTCCTCATGGTTCAAAGAGAGCATTTTTAAATTTAGGCCAGGGATATTATTAACAATATCATAGAAGGCAGACCCTCCCACCCCAAGTCTACGTTTGGATCTCAAGCCTTTGCTTGAGATCCAAAGTACAGTTTCTTAGGCTTTTTTCTTAAAACTCTAACAACATATCCAGGCATAACCAAAGAGGCTTGATGTATCATGTCTCTTAAACCATCTCTGTGCAGCTGGCCAAAGACAACACTTGCTGATCCTCTTGTTTCTTTCTTCTTGCATATTCCACCTTGCATATTCAGAAAACATGCAAGTAGATGGGAGCCCCAGCACAGAGAGTAGTAAATGGGGATATTCTCAACTATGGTCTGCGAAGATATATTCTTCTAGCCCTCTATTCAGTAAAAAACATAGAGATCCATAAGAAGGAGATAGGCAGGGCTCTTCGAGCTCTTTATGGATAATCATAATATTCATTTACTCAATTAACATCTATTGATGCTCATCTTGCCAAGCGATATACTAGCAACTAGGGATATAACAGTGAACCAAACAGATGGCCACTTCTGTCATGGAGCTTACATTCTCATGGGGGAAACAAATTTTGAACAACCAAATTCACAAGTAATCATTTAATTACAGGTGTACTCAATCGCTACAAGGAAGTACCCAGTATTACAGAGTACATTATAAGGGCATTGACCCAGCCTGTGGTTCAAGAATGGTTTCCTTGAGGTTATGTGATTGTTTAATGATGTGTAGGTTGATATCTGAAAGGCAAATAGATATTAATTAGCAAAGATAGTGCTCCAAGCTGAGAGAAAAGATTGTCCCAAGGAAAGGAAAAAGCATGGTGATAAGAAAGAAAAATGTGGTACAAATATAATGGAATATTATATAGCCATAAAAAGAAGGAAATCCTGCCATTTGTGACAACATAGAGGGAAGCTGAAGGCATTATGTTAAGTGAAATAAGTCAGACAGAGAAAGACAGATGCTATCTGGTCTTACATATATGTGAAGTCTAATTCCCCTTCCCAAAGGAAACCAAACTCACAGATACAGAGAACAGATTAGTGGTTGCCAGAGGCATGGGTGAGTTTACCTGAAACAGGTAAAAGGGGTCCAAGGTAGAATCTTCCAGTTATAAGCCCTGGAGGTATAATGTAGAGCATGGTGATTGTAGTTAACAATACTGTATTGTATATCTGAAAGTTGGTGAGAGAGTGGATCTTTGTGTTCTCACCGCAAGAAAAAAAATTATAACTATGTGTGATAATGGATGTTAACTAAACTTACTGTGTTAATCATCTCACAATATATCCATATTTCAAATCATTATATTGTACACCTGAAAATAATACAATGTTATATGTCATTTATATCTCAATTTTAAGAAAAGAAAGATGGAGAAAATAGTGGTTTTGGAGCATAGCAAGCAGTGAGGCTGCCTACATGAGAGTGAGCAGGCTGGTAGGCCATCCTAAGGATTTCCACCGACCATGGATAGGGAGAGGCTCGCAGAAGCTTCCAGATAGGGAAAAGAAAATTAAATGCACACTCTTTCTTCTTGTCTCTTGCTCCTTGCCTTCTGATCTTCAAAAAGGGTGCAAAGTGGGGGTCCCCAGAATATAGGAGAAATTCCCCATAGCCTATGGTTATGGGATAGGGGAAGGGGATGATATGGTGGTTAAGATACTTTTCATAACAATAGCAAGTTGATAGCTAACTGATAGCTGTGGTGCCACCAGGGCAAAGGCATAGTCACTTTGGGAGCAGTTAGGGACTGGTGACATAGCCAGAGGAGCTTATACAACACCTGCACAAGAGGCAGGAGCTGGAAGCTCCTGTGTCATGGGTACTTTTGCCCTAAGTAAAGACAGCAGCTGAAAGAAAGTAAAAGTTATGGGGGAACTGGCAAATGTAGCACATCATAGGAGGGGCTGGATATGAGGTAGCATAGCAAGTTCCAAATCAGCATTTAAATAAGCATGGGCTGAGAGAGAGAAAAGAGGCAGCCATGAGAAAGGAGCCATGATGTAGGAGGGATTCTGCCATGAGGGCCAAATAAGTAGGGAAGCAGCAAGCAGCTATGCAGTTTGTAGCGAAGCAATCCACCACAAGGGCTGGTGTACAAGGTAGAAGCAATGCTGGCCAGGAGTAGGGAGTCCACCACGTGGCCTGGGATAGTGAGGAAGGCAGCCATGAGGGCTGAGGAAAGGGTGTAAGGACAGAGCTTATGGAGCTGTGTGGGAACCTGCCAGACTAATCATTCGTGAGAGATGCCTGGAATGTTGAACTGTGACCAGGGAATGTTGACTTCTGCTTCTCTAAGGATCTATAGAAAGGCCACTCTCTTGGGACATGTACCTCCTTGGACTCCTCTATGATCCAGTGTAACATGGCATATGGTTTTCTGGATTACTACATGGAGGCTGAGAAGAACCTCAGATCCTAAAGGAGAGAGCTACTGTGAGAGGATAGGGACCCTGGAACCCATGAGTGCACATTCTGGAGGGGATGGAGACCTGTTTGTGCAGCCAGCTTAAGAACAGATAAGGATATGGGAAACTTTGGGGCATATTTTTGGCTTATAACCTGGTGGGGAGCAAGGGAAGTGCTGCCTCTTATGGGAGAACAGGGCTCTGAACAGAAGTGGTCCCAGCACCCCCACCCCAAAGTTGGAATCCTGTAAATAAAAACCTGTTTCCTTCAACACTAATTGTTGGGTGGTGCATCAAGGCAATATGTGGATGGGCCCTGGTTTGCTCAGTTACAGCTTGGTATCTCTAGCCAATGAGCTTAAAGTTTTAGGGCAAACTAAAAAAATCAAACCAATCTTTAAGCTTTGTGCAAAATTAAACTCTTATATGAGAATACTATGAAGCAAATGCTCAAAAATATAAAAATTAAACTCATATTTTCATCTGAATCCTATAGCTATGATTCAGTAGATTTGGCCTTGGCATCTGGACTCATTAATCTTTAAAAACATGTGCAGAAATTTTAACATCTTGATTTACATACATTCATAGTTTTCTACAGAAAGCAGAAATTACATGCTGATTTTGAGTAGTTGCAGGGCAAACATATTTACCTAGATCAGGCAATAACTTTATCGGGCATATGAGAACTCATTCATGGAAAAGCAGAGCATCCTCCTTTGCTGTAAAACTAAATATCGGGCTTTCACCCTGATAAGAAGGAGGTGTAAAGACATGGAATCCATCTACAGATATGAGAGTAAGATAAAAAGAAACTATACCATGGACAAAGACCTTTAACTATTAATCTACTTCAAAAATCTTCATTGTACTCTTCCTAAAGATGCAGGCAATTGAGACTTAAAGAGTTTGTATTTCTTTCTCCAAATCTCAGCTATTCAGAATGTTTAGAAGGTAAGACTATTCTGTTTACTGTGATACAGGCACTTAATCGCCAAATGGAGTTGTTTCTCCTCTTGGCACACAGCTAGACTACAGCCCCAGCTGTTATCAGGTGTGCTCAATGAACTATTAGTGGAAGTATAATCCAGGGGTTCCCAGCCTCTGGGCCACAGACCAGTTTCAGTCTGGGCTTGTTAGGAATTGGGCCACACAGCAGAAAGTGAAATTGAATGCAACACTCTTGAATCATCCTGAAACAATATCCCACCCTTACAGTCTGTGGAAAAAATTGTCTTCCATGAAACTGGTCCCTGGTGCCAAAAAGTTTGGAGGCCACAGGCTATAGACCATTTCTAGGCCTGGGCCACAAAACTCTCCAACTGGCCATACTCTGTGCTGTTTTATCCTTCATCAACTTGATGAAAATAAGCATGATGACCTTGGAAATTACATTAAAAAAGATTGTAGAGCCCTAAGACAGAGGGATCCCTAGATCCCTGAATCCCTGAATCCCTGCATCAGGGTTTGCAGAAAAGCAGCAGTCTACCTATCAATCAGCTGTGCAGTCTGACTTCAGGTTCACTCTTCATTTCTGGTACATGGCGATTTTCCTTCCCTGAGCTCTATAGTTTCTGAGCTCTACTATGGTTTAAAATTGTTGTACTATACTTTGTTCAGTCTTTCAATGTAATCACATTAGAAGAACAGTACGCATTAGTTAGCTCAATCTACCATGTAGCTGGAACCAGAACTCTATTATAATTATGAATATTACTTCACCCTGGTAAGTCACCAGACTAATAATTTAGAAGGTAGTTTGGATCTTGCCATGCCTTTTGTCATAATTATAATCTATCATGTTTCATTGTATTTATTACAATTGAACTCTCTGATTGATTGTTGGATGGCTTGGATTTCTTACTCACACAAATAATGTCAATTGGCCTGATGATAGAAAACAGTTTACACTTTATGTCCCCCCACCCCCAGAGGAGGGCACACCTCCACATGGAGAACAATACAGTCAACTTCTCCATCGAACCTTTCTGAGTGGTACACAATCTCCAAAATTCATAATATTACTTGTTATTTTTTCCTCTAAGAAAGTACAAATTTCACAAGAAATAGTGTAGATATGTAGGAAAAAGGGAGTAGGGAGGATGGTGGAGCAAGAGAGTAATTCTTCTAGAAAAGAGTATGTTATAGCAACTAGAATTCAGACATCTTAGATTCATCCCCTCCTAGTTGTGTAACCTTGGGGAAGTTATTAAATCTCTCTGAACATGAGTTTTCCTATCTGTAAATAGAGAATGATAACATCAGCTATCTCATAAGTTGTGATTTGTGTGAGATAATACATGTAAATTACTTAAAAATAGAGCCTGGAACAAAGCAAACACTGAATATACGCTAGATGTTATTGCTGAAAGTTATCCTAGAGGTGGAGGGGAAAACTGGCAAATGTGGCTGGCTGCTAGAAGCATCTAAAAAGGCACCCTGCCAGCCCTCCTTGGAGAGAAAAGCTGTTATTATCCAATTGTCCATCGTTTTTCTTAGCTGACTTTGAGCAAACAAGTCCGGCCTCCATTGTGGATTATGGGCCATGAAAACCCACAAACAAGGTCAGGATGGCAGAACTGGGCCAAGTCTTCCCTCTCTCAGCCCCTCAATACCGCCGCTTGGCAACAGTCACCATAGCTCACTGTCAACCAGCCACCACCACCTCTCTTTGAAGGACTGAAAACCCACACACCAGGGTCAGGGCTCACAAAGAAAATATGCTCCTGAGTCCGTAAGATACCTTCCAGAGGCTGTTTTGTACAGACTCAGCCTTTTACTTTGAAGACTATCACTTATCTTTTAATAGATGCTCTTCTAATGCAACTTGGCCTTTGGTACCTTTAAGTATCAAGCCCTTACGGGTACTTAACAAATGGCAGCTACTACTGTGACTAATTTCTTTAGTCCTTATGCTATTTATTTAAAGGCTTTGTCTTTATTTTCATAGGATTTCAAGCATCCTGACAATAGTAGTTTTGTGTTTTGCCGGAATTCCATGAGGTTTTAAAATTTTAATACAAATGAGATTTATGAGTCACTCTCTGGCAGAATTTGCAGCTTTTAGCATGTCTGGTGTTAGAAAATGACCCACAACAAAATACAAAACTGAGAAGGAACAAGTGATCAGTTTCAGGAGAAGTTACCGAAGTTAAACAAGTGAAGGGGAAAAAGTTTCTGGTTATATAAGAGATAGAATATTTGGGGAAATGAGACATTAGGAGTAGTATTTCTTGTGTCAAAGTAGATATCCTTTTCAATATTTATCCTCTGGCCCTGCCTGGCCCCTGTGCTTCCATTAGTCTGCTGCAAGGTCTTGGCTTGACAGAGGACGTGATTACCCATATAAGTTTCTTTGTCCTCTTCTCCCCTGGGCAGGCTCATTACATTAGAAAATGTAGAAAAGCCAAGTTGGAAACTAATCTTTGGACTGACAAGAGGAACCTAAACCTCTCATCTTCCTTTATTTCTATTACATCAATCAAAACCTTTTGCCCACATTCTTTAGAGCTCAAAGACAGAGAGCCAAGCTGGAAGGAAATGAGGCCATGGCCTTGGGAAGATATCTTCCCATCTTTTCTTATTTTTTTTCCCTCTGGTCTCTGAGTTTCGAGTGTGAATTAAAAAAAGAGATAGACTATATATACTCTAGCCCCTGAAGGAAGTACAATTGATAGCAAGGGGCCGATGCAGCATTGGTTAGTACTAGAAGGGCCTTTTCCACCCAATTAGGCTAGATAAACTCTTGTTCAGTGACCCACAAGAAACTTTAGGGTTTGTGAACATTCCCCTCAACTTGATGGTAAGTCACTTGAGTGACTTGTCCAAATTTCCACTAAAAGTGTAAGATTCAATTCTACTGTTTAGTAATCGACAGTAATGAGAAATCATTATCTCTAAACCTGTCACATTGACACCTTGATATGTCATGACTGACATCACGCTATGTCTTGATTTATCTTGATAATGTAGTATTGTCCTTACTACCATATTGCTACTTGTGAGCCACAGAACCTTTCTAATTATAAGATCTTAGAGATGAGGAAATTTTTCCTTCTTAATAAAGCTGGGCTAGGACTGACCTTTTCAGTTTGGCTTCCGTTCTGGTCATTGCTGCTAAAATATAGACAGAAGGTAACTAGAGGAAACCCCATTCTGACTGAATGTGAAAGGTTTCTGATCACATCTTTAGTTGTAGTTCATTGGATGAAAATATGATTAAGACACTGGGGACCATACTTGGTTCCACCAGCCATTTCCCATACCATTGCCTCCCAACTATCTTTCCAAGGGTTTTCCTTCCTTATTGGCAAGGCAGTTAAGCAAAGCTTCGCCAGAGAGCATGAAGCACGTTGGTTCTGAAACTACTTGGGTTTTTTTCTACAGCATCCACCTTGGACAATGAATGACTCATTAAGATTAATTTCTAGCTTGCATAATGGCTCTTGCACAAGACTATGTTTGCACTCTAGAGTATTGGCACTGGCAAACAGGACCAGACTTTTGGCAGTTTTTTCAGATAAACAATGCCAAGCTGGCTAACTTCCTATATTTCTCTAGTCTTTTTTGGAAAATACCTAGAACACTTTCCAAGAAATTAGTTTAGGTCAGTGAGAGTTTGTTCTGGATAATACTGTGTTTATTATTGCGTAAGACTCTAAGTCAAGATCAAGTTCAGACCTCAGTCAGTTCATACTGATATAACACATGAGCTTTTTCTGCTCAGGGCATGAAGGCTACTGGAGGTTCTAAGAGAAAATATAAATTTCATTTCAGGTGACTACAATTGGCCATGATTTCACTACTAATTTTGAAGTTTTGAGGGCACTCTGGTTGAAAACAAGGGAAACAGTACTATTCAAATAATTATAAAGGCTATGGGTCTCTGTATGTGCATCTCCTTGCTGGCTGGTGGAAACAAGTGTGCTGGGCAGGGTGCAGGGGAAGCACAACGCTGGATCAGTGACCGGATCGGAACCCAGTTCTCACAATTACTGGCTAGTTAGATAGCTCAGTGGAGCACAAAGTGTTCAGTGGACAAGTGTTCCTATCAAATTTCAACAAAACCAAGGCCAATTTCAACTTCAGTTCATCATGAAGGAATTTCTAGTCCGACAACAATTTAATTATTATGATAATTTGTTCTTAAAGTTTTTAGTTAATGGAGTTTTAAAAATTTGAGATTGTGTTATAGAAACAATAATTTCCTGGTACTGTCAGCTACTAGATTGCTTCTATGGCCATTACACTATAAATCTGCTGTACTAAATAGCCACTCACTTTTCATTTAGGTTTACTAAGGAGCAATTTTTTTTTTGGACAGCTCGGTTAGTCTTGGATACTAATAGTGATGTTGCCCCCAAATATTAAATGTTCTTTTCTCTCTTAGTAGTGACTTACTAAGGTAAAGACTCCTCATATCACCTACCAGAGATATAATTTTACTGAGATGATGCCATAGACCAAAGCTTTGTGCACTGCTTCAAGAAAATACTTTCTGAGTATTTTTAGAAGACAATTTAAAATTGTTCTATGTAAGATTAACAGTTATGGTCATCATGAGTTAATGCAGAATTTTACTGACTGTTAGAATTTCAACATGCAAAGCACATAAATAGGTTTTCACTTTATGTCTGGAATGCTTCTCTATATTTGAAAGTGTGTATTCAAATAATTTCATCTAGTGTTCTCTGTTTGTTTTACTGACAGTACACTAATTAGATTTGATTATACCCTAGTCATTCATATTATCATTGATCATAAATATTGTCAGAAATGCTAAAATCCACAAAGGCCCTCCAAAGGCTAAGGCTGCTGCCCAACTTAAAGAGTGGGTGTTGGTCAAATCTTTAGATTGACCTTAAGCTGTATAAGGTTGAGCAGTTTTCTTTGGAAGTTTTGAGCAGTAGTCTTTGGAAGTTTTTCTTTGGAAGTTTTTGAGCAGTAGTCTTTGGAAGTTTTGTCTTCTTTATCTGAGAAAGAGGAACACTATCTCTTCTTTCCACCTCTTACTAGATTGCTGTAAAGATAAGAGCTAGACCATAAATGCCTAAGTCCTTGATAAATGGTAAAGGTTTGTTTGCATACATATGTACAATGTGCTATTCATAGTTATTTCAGAAATGTTAATGCATCTGTTAAACAAACATAAAGCCTAGGGCACTGTGTTGTTGTTATTGGTGTTTGTAGAGGCTTTATTCCTCAAAATCCCCATGCCAGGAACCGCATCATTACGCCCTCTTTTGCAATACTCACTCAGCGTTTCCCTTTCTTGCACTGATACAACCCACTTCCCGCCCTGGCCGCCTCCTTCCTGCTCTATATAACTAAGCTTAGTCATGCACTCGCTGTCTGCAGGCCCCTCTTTACCATATGTCCAGAAGGCCAGGACCAAGTTCATCTTCCACCAGATTTTATTGTGTCATCTTAAACTCAACGTTGCTCCCCATTGCTTACCATACAATCTATGAACTATCTTTAAAGCCCTTTGAAATCCGGTTCCAACCTATATTTAAGATCTTCCTATTCTCTTACCCATTCCCTATGAACCAATTACATCAGCCCTCCTGTTTTCCCTCACTGTGATGTTTTGCTTTTCTCAGACAGTGCCTTTATACTGGCATCTCTACATAAAATGCTTTCTTCTTCCTCTCTTGCCTACAGAAATCTTGTCTATCACTTCAGGCTCATTCCACAGTCATCTTATAATAGTTATTAAAAATAAACATATAGACATATGTTTATTTTTATAGACATATGTTTATTTTTATATATAACATATCCATAAGTGTATAAGTGTACATAAATATATTTTATTGCATTCCACTTATATAAATTCTGCAGACTTTAAAATATTAAGTCAATATATAGAGCTATAAGAAAGAAAATTAAAATTATATGAACTCTCAATCTTGAGACAACTGCTATGAATATCTTAGAGACTCCTTCTTATACTTCTTATGTATGAATATATATATATATGTATCTTATTATATAAATGTGATAAAATTATACCTGCTTTTTAAATCATATTTAGCTTCACATATAAATAAAAGTTTGATTTTTTGTTACATTCATTGCATAGTCCCCCCATCCTCTCCTTTCACCATTCTTTCTAACAAACTCACCCCACTAATCAATTTGTTAAAAACTTGTTCTGTGTTCTTCCATATCTTTCTTTATGCACAGGTGATCATCTGTTCTTTATGTTATCAATTTATTTTCAAAGTAGATTTATATTATAAATATCTGATAGAAATTTTCCAAGTCACTTAGTATATATTTAACCCATTAAAACTTAATTAATTAATTTTATTTGTTCACATAACCCCAAATAAATGTAATATTATATAAATGCATTCTTGTTGTTATGGTTATACTTTTTGTGCCATCTTTATTTTCCTTTATTTTTCTTCATTCCTTTTTATCAATGGCATTTTCTCCATCTAATTCTTTCTTTTTGTTACCTACTACCTACAACACTTTATTTTACTTTCACTATGAATAGCTATTCATTTTGTTTCTAGTTGTTTGCACTGAAACAATACTATGGAATGAATATATGTGCAGGTGTGTGTGTGTGTGTGTGTGTGTTTGAATTACTGATTTTAACTTGATGGATTAGATTTCTAAGTCAAGGGGAATGTGTATTTCTAATTTTAATTGATAGTAACAAATTGCCTTCCAAAAGGGCTATAGAATTCATATTTCCAACAAGAAGAATCTATGAGAGTGCTATCACCTCATTTTTATCAATTAATCTGAGTTTTATGTGAGAGTTGCTGTGATCCTCTCATTGCCACTTTAACTTGTATTTCCATGACAACTGTAGAGGATGAGAATCTCTTCACATGGAAAGCAATCATTTAAGTTTGCTCTTATGTGAATTGCCTATTCCTATCCATTGCTCACATTTATATTAAGTTATCTTTTTCTAACCAGTTTGTAAAAGGAATTTGTATATTACTGTAGTAGGCAGCTTCCCAGAATGGCAGAGACCTGGCCCCTTGGTATGCATGCCCTAGCATACTCTCTTCCTCTGAGTGTGGTCTGGACTTAGTGATTTGCTTTTAAAGATTGTGTAGAGCAAAAATGATGAGAGAGCATTTTTGTGATTAGGTTACAAAAGACCAAGACTTCTATTTTGCCAGTATTCTCTCTGTGGCCTTTCTCCTATGCTTGCTCTAATTCAGAGGGCCACCTGGCATGGAACTGAGGTAGCCTCTAGCCAACAGCCAGTAAGAAACTAAGGTCTTTATTTCAACAGTCTTTAAGAAAACAAATCCTGCAAACATTTGCATAAGCTTGGAAGCAGAACCTTCCCTATTCTTGCCTTCAGATGAGTCTGTAGCCTGGCAGATCTCTGAACCGTAGCCTTGAAAGAGACTGTGAAGCAGAGAATCCAGTTAATCTGTGCCTGGATTTCTGACCCACAGAACTTTTCTGAGTAACAAATGTGTTTCGTTTTAAATTGCTAAGTTTGGGGATCATTCATTTTGCAGAATTAGAGAACTAATACAATTACATATACTAAATTTTTATCTGAAGTATATGGCACACTTTTTCTGATCTTTCATTTGTTTATGATATCTTTTTCCATATAGAATTTAAAATTTTTATATGATCAACTATGTCTATATTTTCTTTCATGCCTTTTAGATTTGATAAAATGTGTATAAGTGTCTCTCCACACCTATGTATTATTTAAAGTCTCCTAAATTTGATTTTAGGAGACTATGATTTTCTGATATTTTTAATTTTTTTTTAGTTAAATGTTTATTACATCATTTAGGTAAAACACATAAGACAATCAACTTCAAGATGTTCTCTTCCTACATCTTCATTTTTTAAATTAGGATTAACACTATTTTTGGTTGCTGATTGACTATTGAACATGCATTCTCCACTCATGGTAGAGTCTGATTTGGTTAAACATTCTACATCTGAGGATTGCAAAATATTTTTTCTTGTAGAAAGGTAAAATATAATTCTGAAGTGAAGGAATGATCAAGAACTTGAATACCGACTTATAAAAATTCCAAAAAGGAACCTTTCTGTTATTAGATCATGATATTATTTCTTTATTTCACAAATATTTATTAAGTGCATTCCACCTGTCAGGCACTGTACTAAGTCCTGGAGATAAAGGCTTATAGAAGACCAGTAGACATGGCCTTCACCTTCATGGAATTTATGTACAGGCATTAAACCAGTTATTACAAATGTGGTGATTCTTACGAGAGGGATATGCAATGACTGCATGAGACAGGGAAGCCTACCAAAAACCATGATGGCTGGAATAAACATTTACACTGAGAGGTGCAGGGCGAGTAAGCCCTGAAAAAGCCATGAAAAGCAGGAAAGAGGAGAGTCCAGGCAGAAGAAACGGGCCGGGCAACGTTCAAGGTGTGAGCAAGAATGGCACAACTGAGAAACTGAACAGGGTCAAATTGACGGGCTGGAGCTCCACGTGTAAGCGAGCAGTGCGAGCTGAGAGTGGTGAGGCGGGTAGGCACCAGGTGGTGGAGAACCTCAGTAACCGTGTTACAGAATAAGATCCGATCCCAAGAGGAGCAGAGAGCATCAGAAGGATTTTAAGATTGAGAGCATCGTGATATCTGTATTTTAGGAGTTACTCTACATATGGTTTGGAGAATGCATTGGACTAGGAATCAAGTCAAGGAGAACATTTAGAAGGTTGAACAAATCAGGTATCAAAATTGCAAACAACTATAGCTAATTTAAGAAGTTTGGCAAGGAAAGTGAAATGATGGGATGGACACTGGTCGGAGAGGACATGGGGTCAAAGGGGATTTCTTATTTTATTTTTAGTTTTGTTTGGTTTTGCCACAGGAAAGGTTTGAGTCTGATGAAAACAGCAAGTTCAGAATAAATGCCTGAGGATACATGAATGAAGGAAGCAGACCTAAAAGGATATAGACTAATAAATGAATTCCCAACAAGGTGATATTCTTTAAATATCAGCTAATATTTATCTAATTGGGGGCACCCTCTTATGTAAAAGAAATGGCATTCCTTGTTTTTCATAAAATTCCTATTTAAAATAAGGGTTCTGTTTCGGCCACTAAATATTACTTAGCATTTAGCTTATTTGAAATTGCCTTGCATTTTGGAGTTTTTATACTAAAAACTGGTTACTCAGTGATTTTAACTCTCTATGGAAAAAAGTAACTTCAACACATCAGCTATAGCTTGTTCAAAATATGTTTTCAAATTCTTTTTCCAGATTTTATGTTGGTAAAATGTTTCCCAGTTTTTCTCTTTTAATGGCTTTCTCTTGTGATTTTTAAAAAATCATATTACATCTTTAGGTGTTCTTATTAGGCAATAAAATAAGTCATTCTCTCCTAGAAAACATCACTACTCTGTTGCAGGTGGTTGCAACTTATGTGGGGTTGGATTATAAAGTCAAAGAACAAAGTGACAATCTTGTTTTCTCAAAGTAATTGTTGAGAATTCGTTCTACTGAATACAGAGTATTCGCTGTTGGGTATATATGCTCCTCTATGGCAATATTATGTATACATGTGTAACATATGTACAGGATGTAAGAAGTTCACACATGCAAAATACAGCTCTGTAGTGTTTTAAACTATGGCATAGCAGGATAAGGAGAATAAAAGCATTAAATAAAAGAAAACGATGATGGTGAATACTTAGATGCATCCTGGGTAGTTTTGCTTGGTGCTGATGGTAACAACAGTGACTCAGTATGGTGACTGATGCTGACAAGGATGATGAGTTCAGTGTCTGTGTGCTGAGGAATGAGATCATGAAGATGGGCATGTGCACACCCCGGGGATTCATTTCTCTCCTCTCTGACAACACCACTGCAGGTTACGTGTGCAGTGAGGAGACTGGCAGGCAGAACAGCTCATAATATTGACATTGTTAGTTGCTCAGCTCTCACTTTTGTTTTTGCTCTCTCGTTAGTGGCTCATCTCTCACTGATTTCAAATAATCAAAACCACTTTCGATGTTTCTTCACTGTCTTGGGTTTGAGGATTTCCAAGTTCAGTGTGGGTGGCAACATTGAGGTTGCACCCTGCAGTGGGAACGATCACAAAAACCTGTGTGTCGTAGATCAGAGTTGAAAACGAAGTTGCCGGCTTGCTGTTTGTTTTATTTTTTTGGCTTTAATTTCTATTCAGGAGGGGGAATGGTTTACTTTATAGTCATACATGAAAACCTCCTATAACAATAATATATTTCTATGATAATTTACTCCAGGGATGTTTTTTCACTTCTTATGAATTGGCACGTTGTTCATGTGACTGGACTTTTAAAGCAGATCTGAAAATATGGAAGCAGTGCAGGTTCCTTGAGGTGTTGAGACAGGAGGTGATGGAGAACACCTGTGGCAACCTGCCCTTTCATAGGAGGAGGGGCTCCTTGTCAAGTGTGAAGAGTGGAGCAGGACAGGTGTCTGAGCGCAGGCTGGTGTGGAGATGTGGAGGGTTCCAATTTGATGACGTAGGAGAGAGAGTCAGAAGTTTGGGGAGAATTTTGAGGTTGCAGTGGGAAATGACCAGGCTGTTCCATTTCAAGCGCCCAGCTGAAGACGATGGCCATCCTTCTGGAGACAGCAATCTGCCCAGTTGTGGGATTCTGTAGTAGTGTAGCAGCCTGGGTTTAAGGCACTGAGAAGTTCATTTTAGGAGCAAATACTTAAGAAGGACTATGTCAGAAACCTGAGGAGAGAAGCAAATTACAAAAGGGGTTAAACCCTGAAGGTGGGATTAACTAAAGAGTGAGAGATGTGTGTTTCTACAGCAGTGGGGCCTGGCCGTGGGTGCTGAGGCCCTGAGGGTCCTGACCCTGTGGAGCCGCACGATTGCAAAACTGCGGGTGTTCATGTGATCCACAAAAGCTTCATTTTGTGCTGAATCAATTATTCTTGTAGTATGTTACCCCAATTTTTCCCATTGACCATGTTATTTATAAACTCTGTGATCCCAAATGGGGGTCTCTGTTCTTTATGAACCCAAGGAAAGCTAAGCCATAATGGGTTGACTTGAGGAAGAAGAGTCCCATTTCCCCATGGGGACAAAAGGGTCTCTAATGGGTGGTCCACTTCTGCTTGACTCGGGCTTTTTAAAGGATGAAGTTGAGCCGCTGTGTGACTCACCCAGGAAACACGACTGTCAGGCAGGTTAGAACCGATGTCCTACCCCACAGCCAGTGGTCAGTGTATTTTCAGTCAAGACTCAGGAAAGACGTGCAAAGAAGGACCTCTTCTTCCCTTGGTCACAGAACACGAAGGCCAATAAAAGTCTTTACTTTTAATAAATGGCATGGGACTGTGGGCCACTGAGTCTCAGTCCTGCTCCTATGAAGCATGGAAGAATGACACATTCATCCCGATTAGTTAAGGGTTGACCTCCCTGAACTTCCAGGCTGTGCCTGCTCCCAGGGCTGCTGGACAAAGTTCTAAGGTAAGCCCTAACATGGACAGCAGAGTTATGGGAGGTGGCAGCGTACACAGGAATTCTCCACCTTTCCTGAAGAGCTGAAGTCAGAAGTGGGCCAAGGGGATATGGGCACCTAACATGTGCCAGACCAAGTGCTATGCGCTGGGCACACAACAATAAATAAAACAAAGTCTCACCCCTGAGTCCAATACCACCGTCCCCATTACTAGAATAGGTGTGTGACCGTAGGACAGTTCCTTAAGCTCTTGTGCCCTGGTTTACTCATCTATTAAAAAAAAGAAATAATGATATCAGTTGTGGACACTAAGCAAGATAATATTGGCACAGTGCTTGGCATATAATAAGCGTTCAAGAAAAGTTGACTCTTGCATGGATGAGCCTATTTCATCTTCTTTAAAATGGAATTCTTGATGGACCAATATCCTTTCCAGATCAGAAACCCTGAGATTCTGTGACAGAAAGAATTTTCATTATTGTTCCATATCGAGGGTTAGCAGACATTTTATGTAAACATCTAGGCAATAATATTTTAAGCTTTGCAGATCATACTGTCTTCATCACAGCCACTCATCTCTGACACTGCCACGTGAAAGCAGCCGTGGACAATACTTACAAGAGTGGGCATGGCTGTGTTCCAACGAAACATTATTTACAACACTAAGCCACAGTCTAGACTTGGCCCATGCAAAGTAGTGCTAACTTCTGTCCTATAGAATAACAATATGTGGAGGAAAGAAGTAAAATGCAATTTGTGATGGAAAAAAAGGACACAGGAAACCATGTACCACAAAATTGTGTAAGCTCAGGGCACATTTGTTTAGCTAAAACCTTTCTTTGTATTGAGCGTGCATATGAAAGAAAGCAGGTGTTTTGCAACAAAGGTGGATAATAGAAATACACTAAACAGCTTTCACAAGCTTAAATATTTATAAACATTTAACAGGCACAGAGATGTAAAAAGTGAAATGGAAAACAGTGGCTCAGAAATTCACATTTGCTACCAGTTGAAGGAAGGCAAGAAGATGACAATCATGCAAAAAGCATGAGAGGCTAATGTTGCTTTGGACTCCATCATTGAGGAGATCGTTGGGCATTACACTGGCTCGAACACTTGCAGGGTGGTTGCTCAACCTTCAAATCACATTCGATCTAATCTGGTATCTGAATATTACAATGACTGGGTCGTGGGCTCTTTCCCTTGTGTTGGCCCAGTGCCTAACCACCAGCAATCAGGCCTTCAGGGTACCTGGATACCTCGATAAAGAATATCTAACTCTGTGATAGTCATGTTGTACCAGTAAGCATGACCTGAAATTACGTTGAGGAAAGAAAAAAAGGAAAAATGCAATTGAATCAATAAAAGAGGCATGATAAGAAAGGTACATGAAGAAATGCTGGCGGTGCAACATAGAATTGAGGCATCTGGTATGGAAGAATTGTAGAAAATCCGGTGCATACTTTAACTAGCATTCCTGCCCCCGGGTCCATTACAGCACTCCCTCTCCCTCACGCTCCTCTACAGACATCTTTGCGTCACAACTAGCTTTTGCCTCCCTTCCAGGTGTTCCCCAGGTGTTGTTCTAGAGTTTATTCATTCAAAAAAGAGCAAACAGGATAATATTTGAGCAAATAATTTACTCTCAGTATTGTTCCACCCTCTCATTTCAAGCACTCTAATACTTTGCTTGCCTCAGTGATTTTGCACAACAGAAAACTTGATGTCAAAGGCCTTTTCTGACTTTCGTGAGGGCTTAAATCTCTGAAGAAATTATGCCAGTATCCTAAAGAGGACAGAGAGGAAAGGGGGTAGCTTTCAAGTTTGGGGAGAGATTTCCTGAGAGGTGAAAGGAGATAAAAGTCAGAGTCCTTCTAATGTTGGGATCACACACTGCTCCTTGACAGAAGTCTGAAGAAGAAAAGTGTTCCCCAATGACAGCTGTAGGGCACCTAGGAAAGTTGGTCCCAGACACGGGGGACTCGTGCCTTGCCTAAGAGTCCAGGGCTCTGAGGGTAGCAGCTGGGGCTGATGGCCCCAGCTAGACTGTAACAACAGGCATCATGGCTGGAACCAGCAAGAACCAACCTGTTGCCTGGGAAATATTAAGTTCCTTTACACAGGTTTTGAAAGTAGGGAGTCCCGGCAATGACTGAAATTACATTTTTCTCAAGCCCTGAGGGAGGGGGACCCAGGGAAGATTTATACTGATTTAAAAACATGAAGAAACACAATGATTGTTGCTAAAAAGCACCCTTGGGCTGATATTCATGTACCAACAAATGTTTGGGAATGGGAGGGGTGGAAGAAAGGGAGATGAACGCTCATATTCTACTTGGCACAGTTTGTGATCAGGCCAGAAAGCTCCCTGGGGAGTAGATTAGGGGTGCTGAGGCAGTGTGACCACAGTGGCTGAGAAAGAGCAGAGGACTGCCTTATAAATCCATCATCAGGTAAACGAGTGCCCAGAAAAACACAGAGAGTGGGCGGAGTAACATAATTGAAAACAGCTGAATGCACAACGGGCCTAATTTTTTTCTGAACTAAGAATGAGTAAAATGTCTTTTCAAGAACTGGATATAAAAATGGAACCAGAAGATAAAGAAAACTCACTATATTTAGTTGTTCACACACACACACGCACACACAACTAATATAGTAGCCATGTGATACATTAAGAAAATCTGCTCCTTCTGTACTTTTCCTAACTTGTCTATTGTCTGGTGATTCAGTACTGGAAGACTGGAGAAAAAAAGGCTTTCTGACCCATCGGTAGAGTTTAAGAACCCGTGGGCCCATCTCATTGGGAAGCATAACCCCTCAGGGGGCTCAGGGTGCACTTCTGGCTGCCAAGGTTGTGCCTTCCTGAGAAAAGCACACACAGAGAGGAGGGGACAGTATCCCAGCGGGACCCGTGAGCTGGGTCAGCCCTAGCCATCTGGACAGCGAGTGCTCTAGGCGATTCTCACATCCACTTTCTGTCCCAGGTCTTGTTTCAGGGAGATCAAAGGGATCCAGGTACTGAGTCACTCACTAAATCAAACTTTCATGGTTATTATAAAATATTCCAGTAATATTTTGAATGATAAGTAATTCCCTCAGAGCAAGTGTAGAGCAGTAATTCAAAACAGGTTGTCTGGATCCAGAGCTCACTCACTCACCTCCACTTTATAATACCTACTGCTTCCAGAGCACGGCAGCGCTTGCTTCCACCTGCCCTCACCAGGTGGCACCCACTGTGGGCGCCAATCAATGGCGCCAAGCCATGGAAATCTGTTAACAGCCATACAAGGTCAAGGATAATTTGTTTTGAAATGTCACATAAAGCAAGGAGAAAATCACATACAGGAGAGAAAGAGTCCTTTTAGAAACAATTAGGAGGGTCTAATATTTAGACCCTGAGAAATATTAACCCTGAGTTAATATATACATTAGTAAGGCCCAGTTCTGGGTGGGCAGTCCAATAAACTGGACAGGCTTTAAAAAGAACCATCCAGACAAAACCACTGAGCTATTTTAATTGAATTATGTAAATTAAATGATAGTGAAAGAAAACATCCATAAGGTGAAAAGACAACAAAATGCATATTTTCTATTTGAGGAATTATGCACCCCCAGTGCATGGGAATTAGTCATTATCTGCAAGAATGTTATTAAATTTGCTCTTTCTTTATGCCCACATCCTTTTTTTTTTCTCTATAAAAATTGATTGCCACAGATGTGGTCTTAAAATCCCTGTGGTTTCTGCATCTTGTTCAAAAGAAGCAATACGTTTTCCTATTCCTGCAGCTTGAGCCAAGCAACAACAGAGGAACTGAGATCATTCCATTTCTCTTTTTATAAAAGTAGCACACTGGTAGATTAGAAAAATGCCATTGACACGGTCTTTGTGCATTGGTTTAATTAGCCAGTCAACAAACATTTAATGAGCATCTAATATGTCCCACGCACTGGAAAAACAGAGGTCAATGAAATATGGGTCCTTGCCCACCGGGAGCTGAATTTAGTAGGGGAGGTGGACAGATCAACTAAGAAGTGGCAAAATATTTTGAAATACTATGAGAAGTCTTTTTCTTCCTCAGAAAATCTTTTTTTACCTTGTGGCCCTTTCACCATTGAACCAGATCAAGAGACTAAAGCTGATTGCCCCAGAGAAGAAAAGACACAAAAGAATACAGTCAGAACAGAGTCCAATTTCTAGCTGAGAATCTAAAAAGAAAACCTTGAAAGCTTTCATTCTTAAGAGCCTAGTGCTTGAGGGAGGCAGAAAGTTTGGGGGGGTTAGCTTTTGTTTTATTTATTTACTTATTTTTGAATTCTAAAACCTTGGCTCTGACTCAATAGAGTAAAGCCTGAAAGACTAGCCAGTTTCCCCCTCAAACCGGGGAGTAGGGCAGAATGCACGATGATGCAAGAGCAACTTCCCAGCCTCAGAGGAGACAAGGCCTTTTCTGAGTTGGAGAAGGAGCTTTGGGAGGATAAAGAAAGGAGACCTAGAGCGTTCAGATGCAAATGTGGGATTTGCTGAAACCGCTGGGAGCAGGCAGAGGGAGCGAGAAAGTCCCACCTGGCGACATTTGGGATCTGAAAATAGAAGGTGCCCCGATTTCCTTCTAGAGTAGCCCTGCTGGCCTTCTCCTTAGTTGTTGCTTTTCCTCAATTACTTGTTAAAGATTCTTAATATTATCCTTGCAGAGTTTGGGTGGGTTTTATTCAAGGATGCAACACATTTGAAGCTTTGAAAGAACTCCAGTGAGGAGGAAGACCATGGACCAGAGGAGAAAAGGCCAGGAGATGGAAAGAAGCTTAGAGGCAGTTGTCCGGGCATGAGCGGGAGCAGCCCAGTTCAGTGGTAGCAGCACCGCTTTAACTTTGCACCGGTTTACTTCTGAGGGGGGTGAGGGAGAGGGAGGATCTGGGATTGCATCCAGGATTCTGGCACAGTGGGCTGGACGGTGGTGCCATCAACCAGTAGATTACTGAGGAGTAGGAGTGGGTTGCGAAAAGAAGATAATGAGTTCCGTTTTCATTCAGGCGTGCTGTGAAAGCTTAAGAAATCCTTGAGAAATTGGAGAAATATGAACTGGTCGATAGTATGGTAAGGAGGATCTGAAGCTAGTGGAACAAATGAACCCACTGTGTTTATTAATGAATCACAATGCCTCTCCAGGGAGGTCTCTGGTGTTCCACTGCAGAGCTCTGACCTTGGCCTGTTTTTTTTTTTTTTCAAGAACTTGGATGTTGGCACAGAAGACATGTTCATCACATTGGTATAGGATGCCAATTCTGAATAAATAAATAACTATGACAATACATGACAGATTAAAAATTCAGAAGACTGCAGCAAGTGTCTCAAAATAACAGGATGACACTTAACAGAATAAATATAAAGCCCTGCCTTTAGGTTTAAAGCAAAGTGAACCGCACACTAAGAGGATGTGAAGGCCTGCCTTCACAGAAGTGTTTCTGAACAATTATGTGAGGATTTTAGTTGGCTTAAAGTTTATTATGGATCAACAGTGCGATGCAGCCACTTAAAGGCAACTCCATCTCTAGATGTCAGGAAGCAGAGTTCAGAAGACACACTTCCTTGCAAGCTTCCTCAGATTTCCCAAGCTAAACTAATTTTTGAGAAGAAGAATATATAATTTAAAGAAGTCACAGATTTAAAAACAAGACCTTTGGCCACCATTTCCAAACACACTAGACAGGGAATGTTTCCGCACTTGGGTGACTTGGTCCTGGATTGCATCAGCAGTTCACCCAGAGACAGCCAGTGCTCACTGGGTATTGGTGTGCTCTCCTACATTCTCCAGGGTCTTGCCTGCAGCTGGGGTCATGTGACTGAGCTCTGGGCAGACAAAAATGAGGACAGAAGTGATATGACACATCTGCTCCTACATTCTTAACTGTCAGTGCGCCTTCTCCATCTTTCTCCTGTTCTGAAGCATGAACTTGAAGCCACATGTTGAGGGGCTGGCAACATGCAGAGAAGCCGAGCCCCTGAGTCACTGGAAGGCAGAGGGCCCTGCTGAACCCCGTGACTTCACATGAGCAAGAAATAAACTCTTGTGGTTGCTGAGCCCCTGAGAGTTAGGGGTGTGTCTGTTGCTGCCACTCGCATAACCTAACCCTACTAGTATTTATTTTTAAATATCCCTGGCCTCTGCTGAGTTGTGTTAATGTTCTGTAGTCATTACATTCCTCTTCAGGGAACTTTTGAAAAACTCAGACTGGCTCCAGCCCAGAGTCCTTCAATGGATAAATTCTACAGTCACACACTAAAGAAATGGGACTGAATTTTCAGGTAACATGGCTGGGAAAAAAACACTCTTTTGATCTAGATAATTTATTATTTAAGGAAATTACCGTTTTTTGGTAGGGCATAAAAACTTTCATTTATATATGTATTTCTTAATGTATAATGTATCTCTTGGGATGTCCCATGTGGTGAGAGCTTGGACTAGAAACCAGCCAATGTCCCTTTCAGTTAATAAGTAAAGCAGAAATCATAAGTACTGGAGGAAATCTTCAAGGTCATCTAATGCTACCAAATGCCAGAATTTATAAATGAGGAAACTGAGCCCGAGAGAAATTAAGATGTTTGTTTCAAGTCTCTCGGTATCCTGAATTCCTTTTTAATATTCTTTCCAGTACATAGTTTTGAAAGTATAGTATTTAAAACCAAATAGACCAAGAACAATAATAACACAAAGAAAAGCCCTTCTTGATTCTTTCCTCCTGGACCCCTTCAATCTTTATGACTCCATGAAAGGGGAGGAGAAAGGTTTCTTTAGGAGCAAAGAGGTGGAATAAGGTGTAGCCTACAGGAAGAAGAGAAATCCCTGCAGCCATACTGCTTGCCTTAACTCAACTACTCACTACATTCTTGGTCCTAAACCCCTGACCATTTTTTTTCCTTCAACTCTTTCAACTACCAGATCTAGACATATGCCACAAAATCTGTATGAAACATATTGTTTTTTTTTTTTATTTTTAAGATTTTATTTATTTATTTTTAGAGAAGGGGGAAAGAGGGAGAAAGAAAGGGTGAGAAACATGAACATGAGAGAGAAACATAGATTGGCTGTCTCTCACACATGCCCAGACCGGGGACTGAACCCACAACCCAGGCCTATGCTCTGACTGGCAATTGAATGGGCAGCCCCTCGTCCTGCAGGATGATGCCCAACCAACTGAGCTACACCAGTCAGGGCACAGATTTCTCATATTTTTCTTTGTTTAAAAAAATTTTATTGTCTTTTTTCCATTACCATTTAGTCCCCTTACATCCCTCCTCCCACAATCATCAGACTCTTGCCCATATCCATGAGCCCTTTTTCCTTTTTGCTGGCTCCCTCCACCCCCTCACCTTTTCCCCTTAGCTGTCATTATGCTCTTTACTTATGAATCTACCTCTATTTCCCTTGTTAGTTTAGTTTGTTCATTAGATTCCACATATGCATGAAATCATATGTTTGTCTTTCTCTGAATGGCTTATTTCACTTAGCATAATGTTCAGATCTATCCATGCCATGGCACAGGGGGAAATTTTCATTAAAAAGTTTTTTATGACCAAGTACTATTCCATTGTGTAAATATTCCATAGTTGTTTTATCCCCTCATCTACTGATGGACACAGGCTGCTTCCATATTGTAAATAACACTGCAGTGAACATAGGGGTGCTTATGTCCTTTTGAATTAATGGTTTGTGTTCCTTCATATATATTCCCAAAAAGCGATTGCTAGATCTAAAGGCAGCCCATTTTTTGAGCCATGTCAATACTACTTTTACAGTAGCTGCATCAATCTGCATTCCCACCAAAAGTACAAAAAGGTT
This sequence comes from Carollia perspicillata, assembly GCA_004027735.1. Lineage (NCBI taxonomy): Eukaryota > Metazoa > Chordata > Mammalia > Chiroptera > Phyllostomidae > Carollia > Carollia perspicillata. The sequence goes on along the minus strand of PVKM010000291.1, from coordinate 27,497 downwards.
CCCCTTCCTCCACATCCTCGAAAGCACTTGTTTATTCATTTATTGATGACAGGCTTTCTGACAGGTGTGACATGACATCTCATTGTGATTTTAATTTGCATTTCTCTGATGATTAGTGATGTTGACCACCTTTTCATATGTCTATTGGCCATGTGTACGTTCTCTTTGGAGAAGTGCCTATTCAGGTCCTTTGCCCATTTTAAAAGGGTTGTTTTTCTTTTTGGTGTTGTGTGTTGTAAGTTCTTTATAAATTTTGGATATTAACCCCTTATCTGATGTTTCAGAGAATATGTTTGTCCATTCTGTGGGTTGTCTTTTTACTTTGTTGATGTTTTCGTTTGCTGTGCAAAAACTTTTTAGCTTGATGTATGTGGTCCCATTTGTTTATTTTTTTCTTTGGTTTCCCTTCCCTGGGGAGATATGTCCAATAAAATATTGATATGAATATCGTCTGAAACTGTGTTGCCTATTTTTTTGTCTATGATTTTAATGGTTTCAGGCATAACATTTAAGTCTTAAATCCACTTTGAATTTTTTCTTGTGTGTAGTGAAAGAAAGTGAGCTAGTTTCATTTTTCTGCAGATATCTGTCCAATTTTCCATTTATTGAATAAACTACCTTTAGCCTACTGTATGCATTTGCTTCCTCTGTTGAATATTAATTGACTGTATAGGTGTGGGTTTATTTCTGGGCTCTCTGTTCTGTTCCATTTATCTATGTGTCTGTTTTTATGCCATTCTGTTTTGATTAACATGCATAGTCTTATAGTATAGTTTGGTATTAGGTAGCCTGATTCCTCCAACTTTGTTCATCTTTCTCAGGATTGCTGTAGTTATGCAGGGCCTTTTCTAGTTTCATATACATTTTTGAAATATTTGTTCTAGTTCTATGAAATACATCATTAGAATCATGATAGGAATTGCACTGAATCTATAGATTGTTTTGGGTAGTATGGACATTTTAATGATTTTAATTCTTCCTGTCCATGAACATGGTATGTACTTCCACTTGTTTGTATCTTCTATTTCTTTCTTTAGTGTCTTAAACGTTTCTGAGTACAGGTCTTATACTTCCTTGGTTAGGTTTATTCCCAGGTATTTTTCTTTTTGTAGCAATTGTAAATGGGATTGTTTTCTTCATTTCCCTTTATTTTAGTTTGTTATTGGCATATAAAAGTGAAAATGATTTCTAGATATTAATTTTGTATCCTGCTACTTTGCTGAATTCATATATTTGTTTTAGTAGTTTCTTGGTGGAATCTTTGGGGTTCTCTACATACAGTATCATGTCCTCTGCAAATAAAGACAGTGTTACTTCTTCCTTTCCAATTTGGATGCCTTTCATTTCTTCTTCTTGTCTGATTGCCATGGCTAGGATTTCAGTACTATGTTAAATAAGAGAGGTAAAAGTGGACATCCTGTCTTGTTCCTGATCTTGAGGGGAATGCTTATAGTTTTTGTCCATTGAGTGTGATGCTGTCAGTGGGTTTGCCATATATGGCCTTTATTATGTTTAGGTATGTTTCCTCTAATGCCACTTGGCTGAGAGTTTTTTTTTATCATCAATGGGTGATAAATTTTATCAAATTATTTTTCTTCATCTATTGATTCGATCACGTGATTTTTTATTCTTCATTTTGTTTATATAGTGAATCACATTTATTGATTTGCAAATGTTGTACCAACCTTGAATTCCTGGAATAAATCCCACTTGATCAAGGTGTATGATCTTTTTGATGTATTGTTATATTCAGTTTGATAGTATTTTGTTGAGGATTTTAGCATCTGTGTTCATTAGGGATATGAGCTTATAATTTTCTTTGTATTGTCTCTATCTGGCTTTGAAATTAGAGTAATGCTGTCCTTGTAAAATGAGTTTGGGAGCCCTCTCTCCTCTTGAACTTTATGAAATCGTTTGAGAAGGAGAGGTGTTAGTTCTTCTTGAAATGTTTGGTAAAATTCACCTGTGAAACCATCCAGGCCAGGGTTTTTTGTTTTTTTCTTGGAAGTTTTTTGATCACTCCTTCAAACTGTCTATTCAGGTTCTCTGATTCTTCCTGCTTTAGTTTTGAAAGATTGTATGTTTCTAGAAATTTATCCATTTCATCCTAGTTGTCCAGTTTGTTGGCATATAGTTCTTCATAATATTTTCTTACAATCCTTTGTACTCCTTTGGTGTCAGTTGTTATTTCCTCTCTTTCATTTCTGATTTTATTTATTTGGGTCTCTCTTTTGTTCTTGATGAGTCTGATTAAGGGTTTGTCAAACTCATTTATCATTCCAAAGAACCAGCTCTTGGATTCATTGATCTTTTGTAATGTTTTTTAAGGCTCTATTTCATTTATGTCTGCTCTGATCTTTATTATTTCCTTTCTTCTACTCACTTTGGGCTTTTTTTTCTAGCTTTTTTCAAGTTCCTTTAAGTGTAAAGTTAGATTGTTTATTTGAGATTTTTCTTGTTTTTTGAAATAGGCCTGTAATGCTATGAATTTGCCTCTCAGGATTGTTTTCCCACTGTCTCACAGATTTTGGATTGTAGTGCCCTCATTTTCATTTGTTTCAAGGTATCTTTTGATTTCTTCCTTGATCTCATTGTTAACCATTCACTGTTTAATAACATGTTATTTAGCTTCCACATCTTTGTGTATTCTTCAGTGTTCTTCTTGTGATTGATTTCTAGTGTCATAGCATTGTAGTCAGAGAAGATGCTTGATATGATTTCTATCTTCTTAAATTTATCAAGACTTGTTTTGTATCTTAACATGTGGTCTGTTTTACAAAATGTTCCATGTGCACTTGGAAAGTATGCATATTCTTCTGAAATGCTCTGAAGATATCAATTAAATCTATATGTTCTAGTGTGTCATTTAAGGTTCCTGTCTCCTTGTTGATTTCCTGTCTGGAAGATCTATCCATTGAAGTCAGTAGGGTGTTAAAAATCCTGGATTATGACTGTGTTTATATTAATCTCTCCCTTTATGTCCATCAAGATTTACTTTACATATTTAGGTGCTCCTATATTGGGTGCATAAGTGTTTACTAGGGTTATATCCTCTTGTTAGATTGTTCCCTTTATCATTATGTAGTCCTTCTTTGTCTCTTGCTATAGCCTTGGTTTTAGAGTCTATTTTGTCAGATATAAGTACTGCTACCTCAGTTTTTTCCCCTTATCATTTGCATAAAATATTTTTCCATCCCCTTACTTTGCATCTGTGTGTATTCTTGATCTTAACTGGGTCTCTTGGAGGCAGCGTATTCATGGATCTTTTTTCTTATCCATTCAGGTACCCTGTGTCTTTTGGTTGGAGCATCTTAGCCACTTAGAGTTAAGGTGATTATTGATAGATATATATTTGGTGTCATTTTATTGTTAGACTATTTTCCTTTGTTTTCTTTTTCTTCTTAAAGCAAGCCCTTTAACATTTGTTGCAGTACTGATTTGGTGTTAACCTACTCCTGTAGCATATTCTTGCCTGTAAAGCTCTTTATTTCTCTTTCAGTTTTAAATGCTAGCCTTGCTTGGTAAGGTAGCCTTGATTGTAGGTCTTTGGTTTTTACCACCTTGAATATTTCATGTCATTCCTTTCTGGCCTGAAATGTTTCTGTTGAGAATTCAGATGACAGACTAACCATTGTCCCCTTGTAAGTAACTACTTGCTTTTCTCTGTGGCTTTTAGAATTCTCTCCTTTTCTTTAAGACTTGCCAGTTTTATTATGATGTGTCTCGGTGTAGGTCTCTTTGGGTCCAACTTGTTTGGGACTCTGACCTTCTTGGACTTGTAGAACTTTTCCTTCACCAGATTAGGGAAGTTTTTAGTCAATATTTCTTCAAATAGGTTCTCAATCCTTTGTTTGCTCTCTTCTCCTTCTTGTCTTCCCATGATGTGGATGTTGTTATGCTTCATGTTGTCCAAAATGTTTCTTAAGCTTTCCTTATTTTTTTAAATTCTTTTTTTCTTTTTGTTGCTCTGACTAGGTTGTTTTTCTACCTTGTCTTCCAAATCACTGATTTGCTCCTGTGCTTCATCTAACCTGTTTATTCCTTCCAGTATATTATTTATTTAAGATATTGCATTCTTTATTTATCACTGGTCCCTTTTTTATGGTTTCTATGCCTTTTTTCATGCTTTTGAGTATCCTTATAATCATTATTCTAAACTCTCTATCTGATAAATTAATTGCCTGCATTTCATCTAGTTCTTCTTCTGAAGAATTCTCTTGTTCTTTCACTTGGGGTCTGTTTCTTTGTCTTTCCACTTTGGATGCTTCTTTGTATTTGTTTCTACGTATCAGGTAGATCTGCAAGGACTCTGGTGTAGGCCTTTGTTAGACGCTGCCTGTGACTGGCCCTGGGAAACCTGTTTGGAGCTATCAGTGATCCGCAGCTTGTGACTCCCTCTGCTGGTTGTGGGTGTGTGCAGAACAAACCAGGCTGCACACCAAGGCTGGCTTTACCCAGCCCAGGGGAGAGTAAGTTAAGTCTCAGAGCTTAAACTAATCACTGCTATAGACTCAAGATACATTCAGCAACCAGGCTTATGCTCCACAGGGTAGGAAAGAGTAATTCCTGTGGACAGGGCTATTGCTTCCCTCTCAGGCTGATGCCACTTGGAAGGGAGAGCTCTTCCTGAGAAAGATGACCTCTCCAGTATGGGGAATGACTCAGCACAGGGATCCTGGCAGCTGTTCCTCATTTCTCTCCCCAGAGTCACCAACTTCAGACTCTCTTCAAGCGTCACTAGTCCATTCTGCCCTCCCTCTGCAGGGGCCCAGGGTAAGTGGCTGCAAATGAAATTTTGTGTGGTGGCCCTCTAAGAGATTCTCTTGAGTCTCCAGCCAGCTCTCCCTGGTGGACAGAAACCCCTCTGCTTTTCACAGCTGTATGTTATTTTGGGTTTCTTTCCCAGCTTTGGGGCGTAGGCTATGTACCTCAGGTTGAGGTTTAGACCCCGTACTTCTCAGGGGGAATCCCCTGGCTGCTGAAATACCCCTCCAGAACCTCAGTTGCCACCCTCTCGCCCCTGCCGGCCCTCTCACACCTCCTCTGCACTCCCTACCAGTCTCATTGTGGTGATGTGGCTTCTTCCATCTGTCTGTGGTTATAAACCTTTTCTCCAGCTAGTGTTCAGCTGGTTATTCAGGATGATTTTTCTACAATTTAGATGTAATTTCAGATTGGTCCTGGGAGGAGGTTAGTATAGCTTCCATTTATTCCTCTGCAGTCTTAGGTCTATATCACCTCGCCCTTTTTTTCTCATTCTAGTTTAAACTCTTTCTAGTACAGTGATATTTTTGAGTCCAATTAAATTATAAAAAGTCCAGTTTATAACTATAATCACAGAATTCTCTTTTCTTAAGAATCTTTTCTACTATTCACCATCTAGTTTTAATTCACTGCAAAGCTGGGGTAGAAGAGGGGATCTGTTAGCTGATTATGATTATGATTATTATGATTATAGTTTTATTAGAAAGGATACAACTGAGGGACTGGACACACTCCCGTTTGGAAGTGATACATAAGATAGAGCATGGGGGGAGGGGCACAGAGCTTCCATGCCTTCTGTGTTGTCACCCCCCTCCCTTGGTTACTGAACAGCTAGTTGGGACCCACTGTCTGCCACCACACTTTAGGCAAAATTCCAGGGGCAACGGTTTGGTGATAAAGGAAAGGAGTCTTTATTCAAAAGCGTCTCATTTTTGGAATAACAGCTCTCCACAAAAATTAGTCACTTAGGCCTATCAATTAAGGCTAAATTCTTTAACACCTGAGTTCTCCTATCATTCCCCCTGTTAGTTTTGTTATTTTATTTCTGTAGGGTTCATTCACAAACTAAAACAACATAAAATACAAAAGCTACACAATTTTGTATGAAGAGCAGGCTTCTGCCTCACAGCCCATCCCCTCTAAAAGACCCAAAGAAGAACAACCCTGCCACCCTCTGCCAGGCCTGCCCAATCCTGGGCTGTGCCCAGAGTTCCTTCCCATCCAGAATACTTCCGTTGGGAACTGTAGGCAGATGCAGCACGATCATCCAGGCATCTTCCAGGAAGACAGAGCCCAAGAGCCCAAGAGAGCCCCCGCCCCCCATCTGACAGCCCTTCTTCTATTTCAAATCTTCTGGCCCATAATTCCATGGGCTCTGGAGGCATTCAGCTTCTCAGCCAATCCTGTCCTAGACTGTTTACCATTGCCTCAGGCAACCTCCTCCTAGGGACCCTCCCTACTCCTCCCCATGATCTGGAAAGATCTCTCTGTATCTCCTTGAAGTATTCACCAACTCAGAAGTTCCTCTAAACCTCATTATTCAGAGGGGCCTTTGTTTGTTTGTTTGTTTGTTTGCTTGCTTAGTTTTTTAGAAATACCTGGAAATGCTAACTTATTGGAATGATGATATCTTGGTGGAACGAGGGCATCCAGCAGCTCTCGTCAACGCTTGCCAAGCTCCATCTGCGTCTGTGACAGCTGGCCTCCAGTTCCACCATGTACACGCGGGGCCTGGCTGGTCCTCACTTATCGGTCCCATTTTCCGCCTCCCACCATGTACCTTTCTTCCAACTACTGGCTACTTCAGTTGGAAATCCCATGGAATGACCAGTGGGCTCCTGTGTCCTGTCTGCAATTGGTCTAGGTGTATGGAAAACCTAAGAGTCTCTGCCACCCTTAACTCGATTCCATGGGAAACCAGAGCCCTGACCCATTTGTCATTCCCCACCCTGCTCTGCTTCTCCCTAAGACCCTTGCCCGTGCTCCAGAGCACCGTGATCGATCTGCTGGTCCCACCTTCAGCCACGTAGGAGGAGGGAGATGCCAGTCTTCCCATTATGTCAGCTGCCCACATTCCACAAGGGAAGTCTTGGAAGATGCCTCTGCCTTTGGGAAAGCAGACTTGAGATGAATAACAGCCCTTCTGTACTGGGAGGTGAGATAGAAGGGGATACTCACTGATTCAGTAATAATAAAATCTATGTATCACCTACTGTGTGACAACTACTTCAACACTACATGTATGGCCTCACTGACTCCTCCCAAGGACTAATGAGGTGGGATTTCTAAAGAAGTTGACCTTTTTTTTTATTTTTTAGGTTTTATAGACCATGAGGTGGGAGTGTGGTGAATGCTGCTTCATAGGTCTGCAGAAACGCCTGGTCTTAAAACCTTGGAGGGAGGGTGTACAATTCCTTTTGTTCTCAGTCTATAGCACAGGTGGCAGACACAAGGCCCGAGGGCCGAGTCTGGCCCTCCACCTTGTTTCATCCATCCGGCACCTTGTTTCTACCTGGTAGCAGTGCCAAGCTCTCACTTAACTGTTAAGGAGTAGTTACATTTATACAGTCCTAAAATTATATCCGGCCCCTTGAAGGCAGCTGCAAGGCTGATGTGGCCCCTGGTGAAAATGAGTTTGACAACTTGGTCTATAGGGATCTACGACATTGCCCATTATCACCAATTAGTAATCTTACTACAATTACCTTGGGGCTTACAATAGGAGAGTAATATGAATGCATTCACATATTTGTTTACATCTTTTCATTGTGCTTTTTAACTATAGAGTAATAGGTACTGTAGCAATAACACAGAAATATAACAAATAAGAACTATTAGTTAATTACCTCATCCCCTTACATTAACCACTTAGCAGTTTGAAGTGTTTGTTATCTATGAATATGCTTTTTTTAGTGTATATATAAACTGATTTGCAGTATAGATATTTGCTTTTATTTTCATACAAATGGAATTATGCTATATGTGTATACATGCAAATGCATACTATATATGTGTGTATGCATATGCATATATAAATATATAACAAAATATATTAAAATTATATATAATTATATATGTACATATATATTTCTCTGTCTTTTTAACTTCCAATATTACATATTACATACTTATAATATGTAATATTGGAAATAAATATTATATGTAATAAATATATGCAATAATATCTAAATCTATCGTTTAGATCCACCACATCTTTTTGGTGGTTTCTAATATTCCTTGGCTTGCATTTGTGATTTATTTGCCCATTTCCCCATTAATGGTATTTTGGCAGTCTCCTGTTTATTTCTGCTGTGATAATGTTACAATTTGTGCAGACATGCACGTCTTACCCTCTGGAGTCAGAGCTTTCCTCAGATAGAATCTGGTAAGTGGGACTACTTGGTTGTAAATGTTTATTCTAAATTTGGTCAGTTCTGCCAAACTGTCTTTCAAAAATGTCGTACCAGTTTACACAGCCATTGACGGAACATACAGAGATTTATTTTCCTGTCCTCTCACAGCACTGCATACTGTCAAAAGCTCACTAAAACTGATCAACTTAACCAAAAGAACTAACTCTTTCTAATAGAATTACTGTAATGGTGAGTCTGAGCATTTTTCAAATGTTTTAACCATTTGTAATTTTCTTCTCTAAAATGCTTGTTCTTATTATTTATCTATTTTTTTTCCTTGTAGTCTTTTTACATTGTTTAGTAGAAGGATTTCAGCTCTGATGGCTTGTTAACGCTTTGTCTTTTATATGTGTTGCAAATATTTCCCACAGTCCTCATTTGACTTTTAAATTTCTTCATGTGAGCTGATTTTGCCAAGTAGAAGTTTTGACTTCTTAATCACTTCAATCTGTCAACCTTTTTCTGTATGGTTTTGGGCCTCCTGTTAGCCTTAGAAGGTTCTCCTCACTCCAGGCTTGTGAAAATACGGAGAGTGTGCCAATGTAGAGCAGGAGACGATCAAATTCAAAGAGGCAACATAATTGATAGGAAGCCAAGGAAAATCGCCCTGAGCCCGGGGAGGAATCTGCCTAGCCCACATTTCCCCTCCACTGTACTTTTCCAGCCTGTGGTTATTTGTTAGGCTGCAGGCAGCCCTGACTTTCCACTAAGTTCACCACCTTTCTCTCTCATTCCTGCGTGGAGAGCTGTTCGGTTTTCTGTTTGTGCTTTTATTTTCACAGACTGTCCTCAGCAATAAACGGGGCTGCAATTACCTCTGGGTCTCGCATCGTGGGACTGAATGTAACATTATGATATTTTCATCTTTCTGCCCTCTTACAGCTCCCCCAGTACTTCCTGCAGCGAGCGAGCAAGGCCGCCTAAAGCAGACGTTTGACACATCTGCCCTGGGTTGGCTCAATTCCAATGGGAAAGTTTGCTGTTGCAAGCTTTTAAAAGTCACTTGCATTTCCCTGATTTACAATCATAAAGGAAGGCTTCCTTGACTTCCTTCTAATTCAATAAGGACAAAGAAAGCAAGCTGAGTTGGCTGCTGCTTGGGTCCTGGGGGAACCAGCCCCAGGCGAGCAGATGACCTAAGAGCCATTGTCTTGGACCCCTTTCTCTGCCCCAGCTGCCCCTTCCAGACTCCACAGCTGCCCTCTCTCTCCTGCCTTGGGCACTCTATCTGCTCTGAAGTTTCTCTCTCTAGTAGGGCCAACCACAAGCCAATCTTAAGGATCATCTTAGGAGGATTTTTACCCAACACAGCCTCTGTGAGAATCCAACATCAGTTATGTTCATTTCTTAAACACACTTTCTGAGAAAATGCAGCCTGCCTGCCACGTAAATGTGTCTGCAAGACACAACCCACCACGGCCACGTTTCAGCCTGCCAACCCCAAATCCCTCCGGTGCAGACCTCTTGGACCCGACCCCTCTCCCTGTCATTCCAGGTATTTGAAGGGGTGGGATGAGTGCAGGGAGTGGAGGATTAAGCCCAAGGGATAGGTTTTCAGGTTTGGTGAGCAAGCCTGGGAAGCGGAATGAGGATTGGTCGCTCTGAACTCCCACCGCCCGGGACAGCACGCGCCCTGTCATTCTGCCCTGCAGGAGCACCCTTTCCCTCTGGGCCCCTGCTGGTCAGCGCTGCAGAGCAGGGGATCATGGGCGCTTTCAACATTTCCTTTTGTCGTGCTTATCCATATTTTCTGATTTCTTTCTCCTGTAATACTAAAAATTGCTTCTAATAAAAATAAGGTTTTAGTTTAAAGTTTTAAAAAGGTTAGCCTCAGGAAAGCTCTCACAACTCCTAGGAAGAGTTTGAAGGAAACCGTGTGACCTTTAAATGAGTTCGCAGGTCCCCCCGGCTAACTATCAGCTGTTACCGTGATAGTATTATGATTGCTATTATCGTGCTGAAGTAGGAACATGGTTAGAGCAAAGTAAAGGCAGCACTGAGTGAGCAGCAGACCGCTGACGCTAGAGTTCAATGCTGCTTCCCGCGGGCCATGGAGCCTGCTCAAATTCGCCACATTTGTGTTTAGGAGCCATGGGAGGTTGTCTGTTAGTGAGGGTCCTGCAACAGGAAAGATGCCGTTACCCTGACGTTTCCTCGTGTGGCCTGGGTCATGGGCAAACACTTCAGGGGCAGGGGTGAGGGGGGATCTTTACCAGTATAAAATACTGAAGACATACTGGAAAGATTGAGAAAGTACTCAGAAAAGACCAAAAAGGACTGACTTCCTAGCTGATCCTAAAGCAAATAGATCAGCAGTCTAGTAACCCCGAGAGGTGTGCTTATCATATATACTTTTCTGAGATAATCCTGATTTTAAACACTTGGCTCCTTTACTTCCACAATACGGTGGCGGGATCTGATGTCTGCATTAGAAAATGCGACCACCATATGTCTGCTTAAGCACAGGAAACCTTGTAAACGATGCATGATTCCCTCTGTTCAGCATGCCCTGTAAATCTCAGATGCCCAAATATTTTGAAGTGCCCCTTCACCGACGGGAGTAGAGAGCAGCAGCTTGGTGGCACAGAAGCTACTGAAAGCGCATTTCGACCAGAGGGGGCCGTTGCCTCCGCGCCTCCAGCTCAACAGAGGGCTTCTGCTGCTTGGGGTGCCAGAAGCCCCACTAGGGATCCAAGCTGTCAAGGCTAATACAGATGATTTAGATGTGAAGTCTGAAAGGGCTGCGTGGCATAAAGCCTCCCCTGTAGGAAATCCTGGCACGGCCATGCAGAGAAATGTGAGTGGGTAGTGACGATGGGGATGTGGGAAGGCATAGTGCCATCCTTGGCAGAGGGGGTGCTGAAAGGGAGTTTGAGAATGTAACTAACTCTCTTTTTTGTCTTAACTCTACCAATGTAATCTTTTTTTAAAAAAAGGAAAAAAGTCTCCAAATAAAGAACTTGGCAATTCATTCCATGAAGCATGCTCTATGTCTAAGTAGTGAGATTCATTTTTTAAAATGCAAGATTTAAGATTGCAGGGTTAATGAGACAACACAATTACTGAAACAAATGGCCACTGGCCACCTAGTTAATCAAATAAACTTGAACCTTGGGAGAAAAATAGGTGGCCTGTTTCACGCCTTGTCTTCATGAAACAGCAGGGAAACCTGAGTAATTCCAGAGGTAACATTCGAGAGCATATATATTCAATGGCCATGCCATTAATGTAAAAACTCATCAGCCACTGAGGGACTTAGAACCTTCCAACACAGTAAAAGCAACACAACAGGCTATTCTGAATCAATGACAAAGGAGATGTATGTCCTTTGACCTTTATTCTTTGCTCTTAAGCCTGATCCTTCAACCCCCTCCAGAGATAGACAAGCCCCTTGCAGTCCGTAAGGCCTCAGGGAGCTCAGCCTACTGGCCTGAGATCTTGACCTAACTGTTCTTCTCATGTTTAATGATTTCTTCGGGTTTCTTTCTGTAGCAGGAGCACATGCAAGCTCTGTAGGAGCATGGCTGCATGGCCGCTCTTCCTGATCACCAGGCTGATTTCTAAGATCAAAGCAGCCATTTAAAAACATGCTATGTTTTCCCCAGTGATGATATTAATGATCTTTTCAAAGTTAAAACAACAATGACCTGAACTGACTTAAACCTTTAGGGACTTGTTGCATTTTTATGAAAGCCTGCATGACATGTCCAGGATACACAGAAAGTCACCACTCTTGGTGTTTAGGACGAGCACTGATGGAAGAGCCGCCACGGCTGTGTGTGTTTACTCCTGCAACAGTGTCATGCGAGCACCTAATGGTCCTGGAGCAAGACATCGCCTGTTTTAAGGAACACTCAGAAGGGGAGTTAATACTCGGAGTTCAGCTCACGGTTTCCTGTTCCCATGCATTAATGACTTTCTAGAAAGGGACTCTTTCTAGATTTTTAATAAAATCTAACATTTATGAAGTGTCTTATTATGCACTAAGTAAGCATTATATGCACATTTTACCTTTTTCTTCTCACAAAAATCCTATGAGGTCAATTTTCTTATCCTCATATTGTGGATGAGAAACTGAGGCATAGAGAGGTTAAGGGTCTTTTCCAAAGTTGCGCTAACTAACAAGTGGCAACACTGGGATTCAGACAAAGATATGTCACACGGCAACGTCTGGGCTCCACGAGAGTCTCTCTGGGGGTCCCCTTACAAAGAACTTTCCCACGGATAATCTCAGATACACTTCAAAACAGCCCTGCACATTAAATACTATTATCTTCATCTAACGGACAAAACATATAAGGTAAAAAGAAACTTAGGTCCCTTAGATTCTTAAGTAAGTCATGTAAAAATACCAATCATATAAACCATTACAAACTCTTAATATGATGTTTTTCATGTGATATATTTTAAATATTCATCACCTAAGAAAATGTTAATGTTCAATTTTAACATAAAATTTTGCCACGTCCCCTTCTGGATAGGGCTGCCAGGCTTAACAAATAAAAATATAAAATTTCAGATAAATAGCAAATGATTTGCATAGGGCATACTCATACTCGAAAAGAATTCATTGTTTATCTGACATTCGAATTTCACTGGGCATCCTAATTTTATCTGGCAACCATATTCCTAGAAGATATATTTAGTAGGCAATAAATAAGAAAATTTTAAGCCAATTGGAAGAGATTAGAAAGCTAGTCCTTTATTATCTTCTAAATCCGTACTAAAGCACGCATCTGGTGGACGAGGCCTGTGTGGAGGTTGTGCAACTGTGGGGTACACCCTCCAGGACTTTACGGTCCCAGACCATCACTATTCATGTAAAAACAGTGGTAAGTTGATTTTTTTCTATGTGTTTAGTTCTTGCTACTAAAAATTAATAATAGGAATTGCCATTTGTATAGTGTTTGATATTTTGTGCTTATTTAAGGTTTTAAAAAATCTTATGAGGGCTGTGGGTATTCCCATTTCACAAATGGAGAAATAAAGCTCGAAACTGACTTGTCAAAGGAATCAAAGCTGATAAGGAGCTGACCTGGGGTCCAAGCCCCCTGATTGCTGACTCACTCGTCTCCCCTCCAAGCTCTACAGCACCACCCTTCTCAAAGCAGCAGGCCAGTCCTGAGGGGAGAGCACCGATATTCAGATATAAATGAACACCCTGCTTTTCTGGCCCCGGATGACAGCGAGGGTGATGATTCTCCACAGAAGTGTCTGCAGATTGACCTCAGGTCCCTAGGATTCTGCCAGTGGGCAGTCAGGATTGGCTCAGGTGAACGACGTGGAAGTCAAATTAATTGGAAGCAAAAGCAATCCAGGAAAAGCTAAGGTCTTTTAAGAGATGATCTGGACTCCAACTAGGTCAGATTTTTCTAAGTAGATATGATGATTAATTTTATGTGTCACCTTTCCTGGGCCACAGGGTTCCCAGATATTTGGTGAAACATTATTCTGGGTGTTTGGGGGTGACTTTAATATTTAAATTGAGACTGAATACAGTCTCAATTAGGGATTGCCCTCCCTAATGGGTGTGGGCCTCACCCAAGCAGATGAAGGCCCAAACAGAACAAAAGGCTGACACTCCCCTGAATAAGAGGGAATGCCTCCTGCCTGATGGGCTTTGAGTAGAAAGAGCACTGTTCTAATAGGCACATCACTTTCCACGGGCAGTTTGGAGGAGCGCTGAGGGCCTTCATTTCACTGCCCAGAGTACCTCTCCAATCTTTCCACTCACTTGCCTTTGACACACACTCACACTCTCGTCATTGCTGGTTCCCCACCAGCCTGTCTGAGATCTCCTGAGGCCGTGTACTCCCCTCATCTGCAGAAAACATACCCATATTTTGAGCCACTGGTTCTCAAACATCCGTGTGAATCTGAATCTCCTGGTGGCTCTGTTGAACCTCAGCTGGCTGGCTCCACTCCCGGGGTTTCTGATCGAGTAGGTTCTGGTGCGGGGATGATAATTTGTATTTCTTACACATACCCAGTGACGCTGACCTGGGAACTGCACTTGGATAGCTACCACTTAGCAGTGCTTCTCAAACTTGGCTGGGCTACAATCACCCAAGGACCTTGCTAACAGCAGAGCCTGATTCAGTAGTTCTGGGGGCGGATCCAAAGGCCCTGCTACTCTAATGAGCTCTCAGGGCCCCATTTTGCACAGCGTGATTGTGAAGCTCAGCTCAGAATACCTCTACTTGTTTTCAGAGAAAGAGAAGCCCCCTCTCTTTTCTATATCAGTGGCTCCCAAAGTTATCCTCACACTGGCATTACCTGGGGAGTTTCACAATCTGCTGCTGCCTGTGTCCCACCCCTGAGGCTGTGGGGGATCCCAGTTGTGGCCTGGGCTGTGGGAGTTCGGAAAGATCCCCAGGTGACTCTGATAAGCAAGAATTTAGGAGTCAATGCTCAGACTCTCAAAGGATGGCCCATGCCTCCATTACATGTTGTCATTATAGCTGCTGTCAGTTGTTTGCTTATTCTGTCTTTGCTTTTGTCTGGTCGGCTCTACCAGCTCATCAACTCCCTGAATGTAGGAATAAAGGCTTTGTTTCCCTCACAGTGTTTTATACTCACTAGTACTAACTATTTGTTAAATAAATGAACAAATGACAAAAATGAAAACGAAGGTGTAAAAGATATTACCCAGGTCATCTGCCCTAGTAGAGTAGGGTTTCCCTGAAAAGCCATTTACCTAAAATAGTTTGTCTCCTAATGGACTTACAGGAACTATTGCTCTTTACATGTTTAAGTTTCTGACCCCTTTGCCCTATGAATTCCATGAAGAAACTTCTTGGTACAGGTTTTATTTCACACAGTTGACTTTTCACTTGCTATGATGGGCTTACTAACGAATCCAGTTCTGGCCTGGGATCCAGGGACACAGGCCCACCAGGTCCTGGGATCTCCCCAAACCACCAGAGGCTTTTGCCCTGACCTCTCCCACAAGGGAGCTCTGTCTGGCCTCAGTCTACACAGGGTCTGAAGTAGTACGGAGTGGCCTTTTACCTCATCACTGAGAGGTTCTATCCAGGGGGCAAATATCTCCGAGTCAGTCCCCTTTCCTATCACGCTCTTCCCTTCCAGACCCCGCCCAGCTACAAGTGTAGCAAAATCAGCCAAGGGTAGACAGCTGAGATGCAGTTAGATCCTAAGTCTCATAATGGAGTGAACACTCCTGTGGGGTTTTTACAAAGAGCCTGGTTTCCTACAGTCCAGTAGACCCACAGGCACACCTGGAAAAAGCAAAAGTTCATTGCACTGCATTTTTTCTCAGAGAAGAAGTAAGTATAATCACCCTCGGTGCTCTGGCTACTGCATAAGTTTCCAGGTTCTCAGGCTAATTCCTGATGTTAGAATAGATTTGTGTGAGCTCCTGACACTACACCTAACCTCCAAAACAATGCTGAGGCCCTGCAGCAGTGTGTGGGTTAGAAGTTGGCTACCCAGAACAGAAAACCAAATACTCACAGCTTAGATAAGTAGAATTTATTTATTTTCTTTTTCTTTATCTAACAAGACTTTTGGCTAATATTGCAACTCAAAATTCCATTAGAAGCAAGGGTCCTTCTACTTTCTGCTGTCCTACCTTTAATAGGATGATGCAGACTCCAGCCAGCGGGGGGTGTGTGGCTGCAACAAACAAATTCACATGGACTACAGAACTCCTATAGAAACTCCTGGAGAAAAAGGGACAGTATGGCCACTCTCTGAGAGAGAGAGCCTCAACCCTTGCCTGGACAAGCTTTTACTGCTTTTCTGGGAACATGACATCAAGGATGGTCCTCATTTACTATGTGCGGGTTTGCTTTAGGTGATTACCTCTTACAGATAACAAAGAAAAGGATGTTGCAAATGCAAGGGGACAAGTAGTTGAACTGGTTACACCCCATACTTGGGAGGTTTAGCACAGACTTTAGGAAGTTACTTTAAAGATATGCAGTGAACATTTGCTGCCCCAATTCAGGGTGAGGGAGTTTTAGCAAAAAGCAAGCCTCAAAGCAGCCCAGGTACAATGCAGTCCTGGTTCCCCACAGAGAGCCGATCGGTGGGCTCTGTTCCTATGTGCCGACTCACTCCCCACTGGTTTTCCAAATCTGGGGCTGGGCTACATTCACCACTGCCACGAGGAACAGTCCCCTATAATAAGAAGACATCATTAATTCATGGTTGCTATGTGGCTGTGGCATCTGTGGGTTCCATGTTCTTAATTCTAGGCAGAAAGAATAAGGAAAAGAGAAGCATCACCTTCCCCAGAACTTCCAAGAAGCTAGGAGGGGATGCCATAAGATTCCCACTAACCGCAAGAGAGTCTGGAAGAGTGTGAGCAGTTCGGCGCAGAGCCAACCTACCCATCCGGGACAGTACACAGAGCCTGCCGTTCTTTTAGGAGTCTACAAAAATGTCTTAATTGTTCTTCCTTTTAAAGTTGGGAAAAAATAATATAAGAAATATGAATGTATAATAATAAATTCAGCCTAGGTTGTATTTGCCTTCAGACCAGTAAAATTGTAAAATGTACTTTTATTGTATTTTCTAAATGGAGACGGGACGCACAAAGGCAAAAAGGACTATGAGTGTTAGGAGGCAGCTCTGACTGAAGTGATCCCACTGGACTCGGAACTGGAGCGATGCCGCCCACGCCCTTCTCTGTCTTCGTTACCTCACCGTGAAAGCCAGCCTCATGGGGTCATGAACGTGAATGAAACCAGCAGACATCAGTAATCGCAATGCTAGTGTCGTGCCTACCAGACACATGTCACCCATAGAAGGATCCACGAGTGTCTATTCATTTTTCTAAATAGTATATGTGGAACCATTTTTTGAAATAAGATGCTGTGGTACATTGTTAAATTTTTTGACATTATTTTCCAACCCAAGAAATCTTAGTAGTTTCAACCTTTAGCTGCTTGTGGTTTGTCATTACTCAGTCTGCTAATTCCCTTTCTCCGTGTTTTGCCAGTAAGGTGGGTATTATTCAAACCTGTGACTGCCGTGAGCCATGTGCTTTCCAATTACCCGACTACGACTACGACTACCTGCCAGCCTGTCGCCTTGGCCCTTCCCTGAAAGACCATCTAAGCGCTGATTATTGTACTTCAGGCTGATTATTGTACTTCATTTGTGGTTGGAAAAGAGTGGGTTTTTTCTTCTCCACAAACATTTGGCCACCAACTGCCAGGAGTATCACTTATGTGCCATTTGGAAGAGCTTTAGGTCCATAATTGTTTCCAGGTGACGTTTCAAATAGATCATGTGGTTGAGTTCCATTCTTATTCACAGAGTGTAAAGGATAAGCTTAGCACCTCAAAGCAGTGTGCCTGAAAATATTTCGCCAAGAGCACATACCACAAAAATGTCCTCAAAGAAGGGGCTTTGGCTGAAAATACAAGGGCAAAGTTCTTGAAGCAGGGACAGTCTCCTGTTCAACTTGATGTCCCCATGGCACAGTGTACATGGCAGCCTTTCGAGCCTCTCACTGAATCTCAGTCCAATGCATTAAACTACCAACCTAAAAGAAGCTGACCTTGAAACCATCTTGTTTCTAACACCAATTCAGGGTATTAGGTTTTCCTGGGGAGAACAAACTGTCATCATTTATGATGCCAGCAAAGAGGAATGCCAGTATTCAATTACATAAAACATTGTCAGCGTCATGTGCTCTGACTTAGACAGAAGGATTTCCCTAGACCAGCTTAAGAAGAAAACAGTAAAAAGAGTAAAGGAAAGAGGGAGGGAGGGAGAAAAGAGGGAGGGAGGGAGGAAAGAGGGAGGGAGGGAGGAAAGAGGGAAGAAAGGAAGGAAGGAAGGAGGAAGGGAGGGTAGAAAGAAAAAGAAAGCTAACTTTCTGAGAGGTGAGATTAATGAGTAATTTGCTCCACTTTCTAAACACAGTTTCTTCATCTAGTAAATGGGGATAACATTACCTAATTCTGAGCAGTTATGATAAAGACTAATCAAGATAATATTTGTAAAGTAATGACTCAGTGCCCAACTCATTGTAAGACCCCAATAAATAGTATTATATTATTATTACTATTACTGTTGCTGCTGTTACTTTTACAGTGAAGTGCAGTTATGAGTCTAGATCTGAAAAATCTGTTTCATGGTTATCATTACTGTAGCAGTGGTTTAGAAGGTACAGTTAGGAGAAAAATATAAGAAAACCAAGTACTCTTTTAAAAATTTTTAATTGAGGTATAATTGACATAACCTTATATTCGTTATATACTGCAAAATGATGACCACCGTAAGTGTAGTTACCATCCATTTAAACATACAGTTAGAGTTTTAAAAAATGTTTTTTCTTGCTATGGACAACTTTTAAGATCTACTTCCTTAACAATGTTCAAATCTGCGATACAGAACCACTGACTGTGGTCACCACGCCACACGGCACATTCCCGCAGTCTCCTTGTAACAGGAAGTTTGCACCTTTTGACCCCTTTCCCCCATTTCACCCACCCTAAGCATGGGCTCTTGAGTGATAGCTTATCCCTAAATGTCCTTTTGTGGGGAAAGACTTTTTTCCTGTTAGTTGACAATTTTCAACCACCATGAATAAAGTCTTTGAGAAAGCAATAAATAACCTGAGGCATGACACTCTGTTCTCTACTAAATCAAAGAGTGAAATCTCTCACACACCAGAGGCATTTGGTGATTTGTAAAATTAATTTTAAATTAATGAGTTTAATGAACTGTCTCCTGTGTTACTGCCATTCCCTTTAGTTACACAACTTTGTCCCAGACTTTGAGAAATGAAGCACAGAATCATGGGATTGTCATACTCTGTGAGTGGTTGTCCTCTGAAGGGTGGGGTTTCCTGTTAGGAACCGCCCTGCCTGGTTTCAGAAGCTGTAACCCCCCCATGGCTAAGGCTGAGTGAGTGACCTTTAGACCATAAGCCACTAAGGAGACAAAGCTTATCTCCCTGGCAGGGGCCCTGCTTCTGCTCCTTTTACTTCATCCATAACTGGCCCCCAGTGCTTGATCAGTTAGCCAATGACGAGTAAGAGTCCCCAAAGGGGAATCGACCTAAGACAGGCATGATCACATGGAGGCATCAGGGAAGGACTTGGGGGGCTATAGCAAAAGGGGGTGATGGACCTTCACCCCTTGGCTTTGACAAAGCCTGAGTCCTCATGCTGTCTTCAAGAAGTCTCCTAATCTCTTGGCTGCCTTACTTCCACTGCCTGACTTAAGCCTGAAACAATGACAGAGGGTGGTGCAGCCCTGTGCTGGAAAGGGCAGGCTCCCCAGGGTGATCAGGCCTAAGAAAAAATGCATAAAATCCTGTGAAAACTGCTTTGATTAAAATGCTCTCAACTAAACAATGAGGGTCCGAGCAGGAAATTAGTTTGTTTCCCAAAGTTTTGTAGCCCTTTAGGTAACAGACCCTGACTCAGAATAGGCCCTGGTAGTTCCTTGTATGCTATCTATTGTTTGATCCTTACTGCCTGACAATGATTAATGAACTTTACCTGTATTCCTGTGCAAATTGAAACCCAATAAAAACCTGTCAAAGCAAGGGTCGGCACGCTCTCCTCTTGAGAGAGTGGCTAGGCCACTCCGAGGCACTCTCCCCTTGAGAGAGTGGCCATGCCTTCCCTTTTCCTCCACAGGACTCAGTAGTCCATGTGAATTTGTCTCATATCTCATCCATAACACCACCAACACTGCGGGCCGGTGTCCTCATCAGTTTCCTCCTGGTAATTATATACTCAGTGCAGAAAATAATTCACACTTCAATCCTATCTTCATAAAGGAATACTCTTCCCTTTTCTTTGGACTGAGATGAGGTTCGAAGCCTCTATTCTGGCTAAGGAGAACAAAGTCAGATCTCCTGTCCAAAAGTGAGATGCACCCTTCATGGAAGGGTGTAGGACACCCTTCCAGACCCAGACAACCTGTGGAAGAGACCCAAGGAAGTTCCTAGAAGGAGATTTTAGGAGACAGTCTATTTAGAAGCTAGTTTTTAATTTTCTCCTTTTTGATGAGTATTGCCTTCCACCCAGTACTTCGGTACTCCTTTGGTAAGCAGTGCTGTACAGTTTCTGCTGGTACTGGAAGTGATTGACGATGTCTACATGGGAGGGTCCACTGCCTATACTTAGGGAGGGTGCCAGTTATGAGATGGCAAAAGATGAATGACTAGTAAACAAGGGGTATTAGTCAGAGCAAGAAAGCTGGCTGAGGGCCTCTGGGATGACAAAGTTGTTTAATGGAGCA
The DNA here is from genome assembly GCA_004027735.1 of Carollia perspicillata. Classification (NCBI taxonomy): domain Eukaryota; kingdom Metazoa; phylum Chordata; class Mammalia; order Chiroptera; family Phyllostomidae; genus Carollia; species Carollia perspicillata. The sequence continues at coordinate 7,089 of PVKM010000291.1, read as the reverse complement.
TGAAAGCATTCCTAAGCGAATTCTCAAAATTTTACTAAGGGTGATGAGAGGGTAGAGAAGAATCTGGTATGACCATATCTCCACATCAGTCAGAGTGGGATTCCAGACTATCACTGGGGTTGTTTGTTGGTTGTCATTGCTGTTGGAATTAAAAGGAAGAATTAACCCCAAAGCTGGAGAGTTTGCCAACATTTGGGTTGTATCAGTTTGCTAGGAATGCCAAATCTACTACTACAGATTAGGTGGCTTAAACAATAGAAATTTATTTTCTCAGTCTGAACACTGGAAGTCTGAGATCAAGGTGTCGTCAGGACTGGTTTCTCCCGAATCCTCTCTCCTTGGCCTGCAGATGGCCACCTTCTCGCTGTGTCCCCGTGTGGCCTTTTCTCTGTGCATGGGTATCCCTGGTGTCCCTCCCTCTTCTTATAAAAGCATCAGTGCTATTGGATTAGGGCCCACCCTAATGACCTCATAATCACCTCTTTAAAGACCTTATCTCCAATACTTTCACATTCTGGGGTATACAGGAGGCCAGAGCTTCAGTGAGAATTTGGGAGGGACACAATTCAGGGATTGGTACAGATCTAGGCCCTACAGTCTAGGAAACAAAACAAGGAGATGCGGGTGACCTCACTGTTAAGGTAACAACTTTTTTTCTCTTTAGTCTGATTCTCTCTCTTGTCTGGAAAGTATAGCATCCTTTCTCACCTGCTGCCTTTCTGGAAACCACAGGCTATCTCCTAGATGCTAGATTTCCAGGAGATCTTAATAGAGAGAGCTCCATCAGGGCTCTGTGAAATGGTGTGATGGAAGGGACTGTGGGGTTAAAATCATGAAATGAAGGAAGTTCCTTGTCTCCAGGCCCAGCAGTAAGAGCTTGGCTAAGAGACAAGTATGCCACACGCAAATCTGCTCTCTGCACTCGATTTCCCAGCTACCTCTGGGGTGTCCGATCCTTCATTCAAACACACTCAAGGCCAAGCACTCAGACACTTGCTGAACAGTTCTCTGTCAAGTTTCCAGCACTTCTTTCTTCTTGTTAATGTGATGGAGAAAATTACACAAAGTACTCAGGATGTTGATGTGCTACTTGCCTCACAGTTTACTTCCAAGTCTCTACAGAGTTTTCTGAATTTTACCTTCTAGAACAAATATTGCTGGCAAAAGCATCAAGCAAACCCATGCAGTTATTCTTAATGGTAGTGATAAGCAAGTTCTGGATATTTGGGTCAGAAGCAACATGTCTCCCAGCAATTAACAGTAAATGGCCAGATAGTAGTAAGTTTAGTTGGCACGGACGGGCTTATTTATCCCAATCTGGTGATTCAACAACAACAACAAAATGTGAAAAATGTACATGTTTCTATGGAGTTATCTCCCTCAGCCCTTGACCTGACAGTGTCACACTGCCTGGCATTGCTCCAGGTGTTCCTCTAGTTTCCTGGACTGAAGATGACATCCAAGGAGACACATTTCATTCATCGAATCGTAAGCTAGATGGGACCACAGAAAGTGTTCAGTCAAACCTGCCAGGAGCACTACAACGCAACAAGACCATCACAGTTCTCTAGGGCAGAAAAGCAGTGTTTCCTGTACGTTTAACTGTCAGAAAGGTTTCCCTGCCTGAAAATCTGTTCCCTGCCAGTGTCTGAACTTGAATTAACTCTAAATCTTAATAAATCCCTTGACTGATATCTAGTCCCAGGAAGAGGCCTGGATTCCAACATTCTTCAAGAAAAATACACAAACTGAACCCTGAACAGTGACCTGGGTTATCCTTGAAATCTTGACTTCTGGCATTAGTCACAGACACGGGGAGCAGAGGGTTTAGTCTATGGCTGACTCAAACATTCTTGCTTAATGGATGACTCATATGGTCAATCCCTTGAAATCAGGAGATTAATTCTGGTCATAAACGTGAATTTTCAGGGAGAACCCTCTGTGGTTTTTTAAAGTGCTGTTTTTGTTTTTTTTTTACAATATGTTAGAAATGTGGCTGGTTGCTTATTTTAGGCTGTTTGTGCCTCTGCATGGATAATCGAAGCACATTTTGCTGTCTTTAGCTCTCTTCCTCCCAGTCTTTCAACAAGGATCCCTGTTTTTAAGAACACCACCCACCCAACAGTGCCCTCTGCCTCCCACATGGCAACTAAGCAATGGGATCAGCCAGTCCTGGCTGCAGACTCCCAACTTTGTTCTATTGGCCAAATAGGAAGTGAGATTTGCTCAGTGACCTGTTTGCCAACAAAGAAACCCAGGCCTACAGTGGCTCACTTAGGAACAAGAGGCTAGAGTAGGACTTGGGCTGTATGGTGTTGCATGTTAAAGGTATCATCATCAGGCCAGAAGATTTTATGGACATAGAGTCAAAGTGGAAATGCTTCAGGAGTCATTGGCACAGTTGAACTGCATCCTCAAACACTGCCAAATATAGTGTGGCTGAGGCCCTTATTTCATAGGTGCAGAAACGGAGTCCCAGAGACCTATGATCCTTTGCTCAAATTCATGTAGCTCATTGCTGGAAAGTTGTGTGTATGACTCAGGTCCCTTGACTCCCAGTTCAGAGTTCATGACATCATATTGTGTAGCTCTCAAGAGCTTCTTAATCATCTCACCCACCCCACAATGCCACCTTAGCCTCAAAACCATGTAAGTCAGCGCTCTGCATGCCAAACAAAATAACAGCTCTGAGTACATGAGCTGTGCAGCCAAAAACCCTGAGGTGAGGGTACACTTCTCTTCCTACCTCAAGAATTATCCATTTCCCTCCCCGGCCAGGCCTCGAAGCGGCCAACAGGCACTGTGGTGGCTTTGCATGCTCATCCTACAGACAACAAAGGAATATGAATAAATCATGCTCCTGGCATCCTCAAATTCCTTCCGTGTTTCCTAACAGAAGATCAAACTCCTTGGCTCAATATCAGAGGCACTCCTTAGCTTACCCCGAACTTCTGGCTTCCTTTCTGCCCAGCGGCCCCCGATCCTGTCCCTTCTGGCATTGCCCCTCGCTACCCCTTTCCTCTTGGCCAAAGTGACCTTCCCACACTTTTCTTCACCTAATTCTAGCTAAGCCTCCAAGACCCAATTTCATTTTCCTAGGCCTTATTCAAGAGGGGTCGCCTCTCCTTTCTCACTGAAGTCGTCCAAGCGCTCCCTCAAGGCTGAGTAGGTGGGGTCAGGTATTGTTCCCTAGGCATGTGTCCCCCAGGTTTCTCCTTTTCTGAAGGCCCCCATGCTTTTTAACATCCACTGAGCATGCCTCAGACCTACTCACCCCTGTGCCTTTGGCACGTTGCTCTCTCCTTGGAATTCCATTTCCCATTTCTGCCTATTAGTATCCCACCTCTACGTCAAAGATCACCTGAACTACTGCCCTCCACTCAACTTTCTCACATCCTCTGTTTTCTATCGGCACTGTGACAAATTACCACACACCAGTAGCTTAAAACAACACTGCCTTCTTTCTCTATTCTCTAGCCTCCCTCTTGTAAGGACCTTTGTGACTACATTGGTCCCACCTGGATATTCCAAGAAACCTCTCTCGCCTCCAGATCCTTAACTTTGTGACATTTGCAAAGGCCTGTTGCCATGCAAACTAATATATTCACAGGTTCTGGGGATTCCCCTAGTGAAGAATCTTTTTCATTTCTAATACCTCCCAGCATTGTATTTGTGTACCTGTAGTTCAGGGCTTAACAGAGACTGTCATGAGACTGTCTGTACCCCTACAGCAGAATAAAGTCTCCGAGAGCAAGCTCCACATCCTACTTGATTTTCTGTTCTTACAATAATAAGCATCATGCCTTGAACATAGCAGGTCTGGGCACAAGCCTCGTTCACCATTCCGTCCCTCCCACCTCATCCAGCACAGTGCCCGGCATGTGGCACCTAAGTCACACAGTGTTTGTGGGACAACCTGGAATCAGTAAAGGAATAAATATGCTTTATTGGCTCTGTGTGCAGGGTGGGGCAGGTCAAATTGTTTGGAGATGGAAAGCTAAGTAAGCTACACTGCTTTTTTGTTGCCCCTCAAAAGGCTCAGCAATGAAGAACCTAAGTTTCTGTTTTACGTAAGCAAACACCCTCCTCTATTCTGGCCCCCTTCCTGCTTAGCAACAACAGCTTCCTGAGATTTCAGGCTTGGTATTCCACAGGCCACTTCTAAATGGGTCCAGAGGTTCTGAGTCAAAGCTCCACCACTGAGAAGCACTTCATTGGCTTGAAAGCCAAGCCATAGAAATGTTTACCTTCTTTGCAGGCAACTGACCCTGTGAACTCTGTGGGGCAGGGGTGTAGCTCCTCATGGCGGCGCAGTGTACCCTCAGTGGCTTACCATAGACAGCAGCTTACCATAGACAGCGGCTTTAGCACGGTGCATTTACACATAGAAAACCTAAGAAAGGATGTTTGAGCCCTCGTATTTTCTGTAAGTAGTTGTATAAATTAAAACAATTTTTCTAGGGAGTAGTTTAGCAAAAGATTAAAACTGTTAATTGTGCATATCCTTTTGTCCTTACAATTATATTGCTAGGAACATCATGCTAACCTTTCTTCTCCACTACAGTGTTCACACATGGGCACGATGATAATTTACACAAGTGTGTTTATTTCAGAAATATCAATAGTAATGAACAATTGGAAACAACTTGAAAGTCTATCAATATGGTACTATTTATTAAATTATGGCATAGTAAAAAAATAAAAAACCGAAACACTAAGGAGCTATTCAAAACAAGAGGGATGCATGTGGTATCTGCAGGGGAGAGGGAGTTATAGAAGGATAAATGGTCATGGGAAAAATATAATATGATAAACAATTAATTATTTAATTTACAAACTGACATAGAAAATGTTCACAGTGTGTTGTGACGGTCTTTAAAAAGTAAGTTGCAGGCATTGTATCTAAACCTTTTGAAAACAAAATAATAATATATATGATTATACTGTGTATAATATATGTGTATTAAGTTATATATGCAAACAGAAAGATCTGAAGATAAAGAAATTGTTTGGGGGGTATGAGGTTTTGGTATATTTTCAACTTTTTGAACATTTGAGTTTGATTTTAAAGCTGTGTTTTGGCTTTATGGTTGGAAACAGGAAGACACCTATGCTAGGTAAATTCTGGAAACAAGAGAGAGCAATAACGGGTATTTGGTGAGAGAACAAAACACAAGATATTCTGCTTCAGAGGAAACCGAACACCGAGAAGGAGGTAGCACCCCCATTAACCATAGTGAAATCAACCCCTTTACATTTAGACTTTCTTTCCCACAAAGTGACAGCAGTCACAGGAAAGTGTTTCTCAGCAACATTAGGATGTCGAGATTCTACTACTGTCTACCCCTGACTCCTTTCAGGTGCTTCCACAGCTTGACAAAAAACTGAAGGAAACCTTCCAGAATTTCCGGGGTGAGGAGGGAGAAAAAATACCTTTGGTTATTGGATTGGGTACAGGATTACCATAATATTAACAAAAGAGTATTTTGAAAGTGGTTTTAATTAGACTTCATATGGTTTTAAATGGTTCCATTTGTGAATTTTAGAGGGTTTTTTAATGATGTCTCTTTTCCTTTAAGTCTCTATGTTCCTATTTTTTTCTTCTATTCTCTAGAATTGAATCAATTTAGAATTCTTTACACAGATGACTCTTTGAATTGCGTTTGGCCACGAAAACATCAGGATTCTATGAAGCTTATTTTTTTTTTACTATGTGATTCCATATGTTTAAAAGTCAATATGCAAATATATGCAAAAAGTCTAGAATTTTTGTAAATGAGAAAACAATTCCTGCTTGACTTGAAACCAGGCCTTATGGAAGGGTCCAGGTGTTCTGAAACTAGCTGGCTTGCAGGTGTGCATGGCTGATGGATGGCAGGCACTAACCTCACTTTCTTCCTTAAAGTTGCTGAAAGGTAAATCCTCCAGGAGACCAAGGAAATGTATTCAGTGGGTGCCCGATAATGATTCTCCAACTGGGAATTTTTTGTAGATACGTCTTTAATGAACATAATTCTATTCACTTGAGCCAACAATACTCCCACTGTTATCCCTGGGATGAGAACCACAAGATTACACCTTTACACCCTGTTTAGTAACATGATTCCTCTATTATAGAATAATAAATCTGATTATCTGTTTATTCAGAATTCCAATTGAATTCAATATTCAGAAACAATGCTATTTTTTTCCTCTGAGTCTTATTTCCATCATTGGCAGTCTTCTCTGTAGACAGACAATGTCTTTTGCTGTAATGAGGCTAGAATTTCAAAACCTTGCGAAAGGCTCTACTTAGTGTCACAATAAGAATTCACAAAAACTCAGTGCTATTTATTTCTACTTAGAATGGCCTCCTTTGCTTCAGAATCATAGAATTCTTATCAGGAATCTGTGTACCAAGCAAAGACTTCAAGCTCAAGGAAGAAAAGAAAGAAGAAAGGAATTCAAGTGGTTGTGTTATACAATATCAAAAACCAAAGAATTCCAAGAGGTCTGGAGTACTGCAAATACCCTCCCAGTCCTCAGCAGGCCCAGCCTTGCAGGGGACCACCAGCCCTGCTCCCACCCTGCTCCCACAGCCTAGAAGGTCCTAGCCACGCACCGCACTCCTGACCCAGGCAGGAGTCTACCCCCACCGCCTATCCACGCACTCTGCCATCTCCTAGCCTGACACCTCTCTGTAAATAGGTGAGTTGATTACAGGTGATTCAGATATGAATGAACATGTTTGGGGGATAAAATCTCAACTCTTTATTTCTTGGCACATTCTAAGAAACAAATTTACATTGTCTAGGGTGGAATGCAAATATTCTTGTTCATCTCAGGCACTGTGGACCAAGTGGTTGTGTTTTTCAGCATTTACACAGGGGAAGTGAAGCCAGTTCATTTTTGTTTTTTTGATGTTGAAGATTTGGGTTTATGTTCAAAGTATACTCACAGCCTGCATGAGTGAGGTGTAAGGTTACGGCAGGCCAGCAGGCCGAGCAGACTAACTTCCTTGGGGGTGGTGCTCTTGACCTGTAATGCCCATTGGTCCTGTGTTCCCTTAGGACCACTCAAAAGGACACTTAGAAAATGATCCTCTTGCCT